>JABSTT010001958.1:0-60292 GCA_013339685.2 Hyalomma asiaticum
ATAGGAAAAGTGAGGGGCCGGAGACGGCTTCTAAGACCTCTGGGGATGAACCTGCTGCAGGTAAACATCAGCGACACCGTGATACCGCACAGCGGTTCTTCATATTGACAGCAGTGGGCTTGACAGGATGTGTTGTCAGGAAACGGCTTGACAGGATCTGTTGACTGTCTGCTTGACAGCCGAGGGCCGACACATCCTGTACATATATGACGTAGAATTCTGTTGACATTTAAGCATAGTGTAGCGTAGGAAGCGGTCGACGGCTGGGCCCACGGACGGACGGAGGCTCGACGAGCGGCCGGCCGGTCGACACGGGCAGAAAGAGATGTCTATTCCTCACGAAGCCAACTGGAGAATTCAGCCGACCGGCGGTCGTTTTTTCACATCCACCCAGCATGCGCATCCACACGTGATTGACTAGTCACGTGTGTCGCCTATGCAGACACCTATTGACAGTGAGACAACACTGAAGTGCACGTAGTGCGCGTGTGCCCCGAGGAGGCGCCACTGATATACCACATCATCCCCCCCTCGCTCCTGAGTCACAGCAGCCAAGTACACAACAGTAGGTGCACAAGACGAATGAATGAATAAAATGAACGTCTATTTTCGAGAGTGCTCTGATCGTGCAAGCTCAGGGCCACTCTTGGTGGGAGGGTCCCTTATTCCAGGAACCCGCTGGCCGCAATCGCATCCAAGACTCTGGTGACGAGTTGTCGTTGGTCGTCCAAGTCCCGGGTGGAGGATCTGGCCTCCCACGTCTCGGCTAGGAGCGGGCGCTGCGGGCTTGCTAGCGTCGTCTGCCTGGCGCAGTGGGCACTCGAGCAGTATGTGCACTAGTGTGTCTGGCACATCGCAGACCGGGCAGTTGTAGGCGTAACGCGTTGGGTAGAGGCGATGTACGTCTGTGTACGTGTTGCTCTGAAGCCTTCGGAATGCGGTATCTTCCTCTTTTGTCAACTTCGGGTGACGTGGCGAGTAAACCCTTCGTCCAAAGCGGTAGTGCTGGAGGATGGCGTTATATGTCATCGGAACTCTTTCTGGTTCTGCTTCAACGTCGAACGACCACTGCCCTTGTGAGGCGTCAAAGGAGGCCCGGTTGACGTGACCTCGGGCCGCGCCATGAGCCCCTTCGTTTCCCTCGACTCCCTCATGTCCCGGGACCCACTTTACGCACGTGTAAGGGAGCGGATTGCATCGGTTGTTGAGAAGCTTGACTGCTTCGACAGAGATGTGACCCCTCGTGTAGTTGCGCACTGCAGCTTGCGAGTCCGTAAAGACTACGATGTCGTCTGTACATGTAGTTGTGGCGAGTGCGATCGCCGCTTCTTCCGCCGTCTTGGCGTTTCGGACTTTAACGGTGACGGACGCCAGCTTTAAGGCAAACGCATTCTTGTACGGGCATTTCGCCGCGTCGACATAGCGGGCATCTGGATCACGCGTGTATTTTCTTCGAATTGCACCGACTGGTGAGCCGGCGTTTCCGATGATGCTCGGGATGCATGTTACGCGGTAGTTTGTCGATGCTCAGGGTTTCTCGCAAATACGGCGGTATCTTGACCTTTCGATCGGCACCGCAAATGTAGCGCTCTCCGTAGCCGAGGCGAGCAAGGACTGATCTGCCTGCCGATGTGAGCTTCAGCCCGTCAACTTGGTTTGTGTGATGTGCTTCCGCCAGCTCTCGCCACGTGTTGTGCACCCCCATGCTGAGGAGTCGAGTAGTTGAAGCTACAGGTGGTAGCCCAATGGCGGGCTTCGTAGCCTTTCGGATGAGCACATTTAGCTTGTCAATTTCAGAAGCCTTGAGTGCGAGGTACGGGGTTCCGTATGTAATCCTACTTATTAAAAGAGCTTGGACTACGCTCAGGGTGTCCTGTTACTTGAGGCCGCTGCGTCGGTTCGCCACCCTCCATATGAGATGTGTCAATTGTGAAATAGTGCGTTGTAGCCGAGGAAACCTGGCAGCACCCGATCCATCTCGAGGTGGGTGCAAGCCGAGCAGGCCAAGCGAGGCGCCTTTCCGTATTTGAACGCCATAAAGGGTAACGGACGGGTCCCGATCTTCGCAAGCGGGTGGTCTTCCCCTCGTGCGGGCTTTGAGTACGAGTAGTTCGCACTTCTTCGGTGCACAGTGAAGGCCACAGCTGTCAAGGTTGTACTCGATAACTCCAACAGCTTCCTGGAGATAGCTTTCTTGCTCTCCGGTGCACATGCCTCGTGTCCGTAGCGTAATATAATCCGCGTATAGGCGCGCTGCAGTCTAGGAATACTTTCGAGGAGTCGTGGGAGCTTCAGGAGCGCCACGTTGAGTAGTAGAAGCGACAAGACGGAGCCTTGCGGCCTGCCCTTGTCTGGTATGGTAAGTTCCTTGCTGCGTAGTTGTGATATGCCCACCGTGGCCGTGGCCGTGCGACCGCTGAGGAAATTGAGCACATAGCCATAGGTCTTCGAACCGGAACGAGTGGCAGCGAGATTTCGTAGTATTGCTTCGTGGCTCACATTGCCAAAAGCACTTTTAATGTCGATGACAAGGACCGACGCTTGTAATTTTTGCTCATATGGTCAATCAGATCCTCCTTTAGAAGCACAAGGATATCAATCGGAGAAGGATATCTTGGGTGGAGAGAAGCCGGCGGAAGCCGAACGTGGTGTCCGGGTAGTCCCTGTTGTCTTCGAGGTGCGATGTGAGGCGGTCGTGTACCATATGCTCAAACAGCTTGCCGACGCATGTGGTGAGGGAAATGGGTCGTAGGTTCTCAAGGGCAATAGGTTTGTTGGGCTAGTGTACCATGATCACCTCCGAGTGCTTCCACGAAGCGGGCAGTTCTTTGTCCCAGCACTCGTTACAGCATTGTAGGAGAGCTGTCAAGGCCTTATTGGGTAGCTGTTGGAGGTGGTTGTTGACAATCCTGTCTTTTCCCGGGCTCATGTTTCGCGTGAGCTTAGAGATGGCTGCGTGGAGCTCTGTCAGTGTGAAAGGCCGGTCGAGGTGAGCGCTGGGTGGGCATTCGTATTTTTTTAATGACGGTAGAGTCATCGCTGGTTGCGCGGGACCGCGGAGCTTTTCGCATAGCTTGTGGAGTAGGTCTGCCTCCGAGCCAGTGTAGTTCTGCGTGAGAAGACAGATATGCTCCCGTTGATGTGTCTTGCTAGGACCATCGTCGAGGAGATCGCCCGCAGGAGGTGCCACGTTTTCTTGGTGCTGAGGGTACCTTGAAGCTGATTGCAGAACGCGAGCCAGTTTTGTCTTGCAAGCTTTTCCGCATACTCTTGGGCCTGTGCTGTCAAAGAGGCGATTCCCTGCTTGAGTCTTCTGTTGAGTTCTGCCTCTTCCATCTCTTTACTAAGGCTTGTCTGGCCTCTCAGAGGTGCAGTTGATGTGTGTCCACGGCGGGCTTATCTTCGTTAAGCTGGATGACCTTGGTGCATCGTTCGGCTGTATGGACCACATTTTTGAGCCAAGCATCGATGTCCGCTGTTGCTGCTTCGTTGTCGAGCTCGCTTCTGAAGGTGTTTCATTCTGTCAGTCTCGCTGAGCCAGTCTTGACGGGGCGAAGTATATGGTTGATGTCGAGCTGAATAATGGGGTGGTCGCTCTGAAGAGTCTCGGAGAGGCATGTCCATTCTGCCTTTTTGATATCGCGGGTAAAGTTGAGGTCAGGAGTGGTGTCTCTTGAGACGCTGTTGCCTACCCTCGTGGGCTGGATCGAATCGTCCCAAAGTGTGAGGCCATGCTGCTGAGCGGTGTCATTGACTCTCGTGCCTTTCTTGGTGATGGTGGTATAGCCCCAGGCAGTGTGAGGTGCATTAGAGTGCCCTACGACTTCGAGCTGATGACCTTTCGTACGTCGTCTGAGTTCGCAGATAAAGTAATCGTAGTCAGCGAACTGGCCCTTCGGAAAACTATATACATTAATGACATAGAGGCTTTGATGCAACTTGTGGTCGGGTATGACTTCCACAATGGTGTGATTTTGTGCTCCTGAGCAGTGAAATTTTTCCTCAGGAGTGTGGCTGTTCTTATGATGGAGCTATTCTTGTATCCGGACACCCTTACATTTTCGGTGTTGGTCTCTTGGAGGGCTAGAAGGTCTGGTTCATTAGTCTTTATATATTCTTGCAGATTCGCTAGTCGGGGTCTGTATGACCTGCAGTTCCAATGCCACATGCGGAAAGTCGAGGGCGAATTAGAACTCTTGTCTTTAGGAGCTGCCATCTACAGGATCGTTGATGTGCTCCCTTTCGGGAGAGTTCGAGCGGGAAGCCTTCTTGCTTTGTGTGTGTGGTTTTTTTCTTTCGGGCGGGCGAGTTGTCAAGGTGCGCGTGTCTGATGCAGTTGTTCTTTACATGGGCGATGAAATTGGTGAGTTGCGACTTGAGCTCGTTAATTTGGGCTGTATGAGTGTCCATTGTGCGGCTCAGCGTCGTGAACGTGTTGCCACTTTGGATGGTTATCGGCTCCAGTTTCGTCTCTACGATAGCTTAGAGCCCCTACTCGACTACTCCTGTTGACTTCGGCTCTACTAGCGTTGTGAGCTGCGACCCAACCAGAGCCGCGAGTTTCGTTTCGGTGACAGAGACAATCTTTGCCTCCACCAAAGCTTCGACATCTTGCTTGGTGAGGTTAGGGGCGAGTTGTTTTGATAAGAGCTGTTCTTGATATAACCGAGTGAGCTTCTCTATATTTTCATTTTGGTTCTTAATGATTTCTTCCTATTTTTGGCAGAGTTTGCAAGCTTATCGACGACGGCACCTTGGTTTTGGATCTTGTCGGAATGACTTTGTAAGCATTTCATTTGGTCCAGAACCCTGTTTTCCAGAGCCATAAGTGCAGTGTTTTCTGCAGGCAATACCGTAGTGTACCTGTGGTGGGATTTTGAGCCGCCCTGCGCCGCATCGGCATAGCTTATTCGCTGGACAGAACGTGAGCGAGAACGCGACCGGGATCTCGTGCGAGACCGGGACTGCGATCGCAGGATTGAGCTGCTTGTGCCAGGATGGCCTTGCGGTGGGCTGCCCGAGCCAGTAGGCGGATTGTTGATCTTGGGAAATTCGTCGCAGCTTGGATTGCAAGGGCAATCTCGGGCTGTTACCTTTATATATTGCTGCTGTCTCACTTGGTAAGGCGGTGGGCTCAGTCGTACGTTCTTTTTGCACTCATTACCGGTAGTCTCGTGTGCCTGTTCGCGTATGTTGCACTTAGGCAAGCAGTCGTAGGCTTCGCTAAAGGTGTCTTGGCCGCACTTGTAACGGCAGGATACTCTGGGCCTGGGGCATATGTCTTGTCTGTGCCCAATGGCACCGTACTTCCGGCAGTACTGCACTGACAGGCGATAGGACTTACAGCGGGAGTCCCCACTATGGTAGGTAATGCAGTACGGGACGTGCGGTCCATCAAAAGCGATGACAGAGGTGGAAGATCGACCGAGCACACATGCGTCAAGTACCGTGTAACGCGGGTCGACACTGAGACCAGCTACAATTTCGGCGCTGCTGGTACCTGAGAGCATTCCATAGATGACGCCTCTACAGACGTCATTGGGATGTCTCACGTGCGCGTTCACATTAAACATGGTGCCTCCTAACTGGATGGTAGTGATGCTTTTGAGTCTGGTTGCGCGTTCTGTGTCGGCAGTGCTTGCAATGATGATGTTTTCAATTTTCTGCATTTGCACTCGAACGTTGTCATATAAATCCTGTTGCGCGAGACCACTGGATCTTCCGATGGCGTGGGCGAAAGCGGTGAGGCTCTATTTCGATAAGTCAAGGGCAGCTTGCTGTCTGTAGACGATTTTGAAGTCGTCCGTTGGGAACGGTGGGATCATCGGGCTACGTTGCTTTGGCACTTGTGGCGTGGGCTTACCCAACTGTGTTGACTTTTCTTGGTAAGTTCTTGTGGGCTCTGATGTTTCTTTGCTCCTGCGTCGAGCTTGCAGCCATTCAATATGCTCGTTCTCAGTTGCTTTCCTGCTGTTTGCATCGTAGGTCTATACCAGCGCGGCAACGGAACACTCGGCCGGCAATTCAGTTTGCATCAATATCGACTGCTCTTCTGCCCGGTCAGCCATCTCTGTCTCAAAAGTATAGGTTGATGATTGCAGGTAGCGTTACCCTCTATGCTTTCCTCGCCGAAACAAGGGCGCGAATCTTTTGTCCAGGAGCCGTACACATACTGGTGTTGCGCTGGCCCACCGGTGAGAGACGCTGGTGCCGGCGCGTTCTGCGGGTGCGCATGCAACGCAGGCCCACAGGCGCGAGACACGGTGGTCCGCGTTCCGTCACGGCGTTAGGGTTAGTGCGCACAGTTGCATCGACGGGAGCTTAAGAGTCCGGGAGCGGTAACATACGTTCACTCACCCCTTGGCGGGAGGTATCAGTCTGTTCTCTGCAACTTGCCGAATCGGCCAGAACAAGATGTCAATTGCCCTGCTGTGACCGCGAAAGACAGCTTACAAGTCAGGAGCCCGTGAGAGGTGAGCTCGCACCCATTGGACCCCAGGCGGCTTTTTTTCGGAATCATGCAAATGCACTTCTAAATCAGCACAACGCTAGAAACCATGCTAGGAAGCGTGCTTATAATCAGTCTATGCGGCTATGTCACAAATTTACGCACTGAGCTAAGTACATCTGCGTATTTGCTTGGTAAAAGAGTGGCGCAATCAGAAACGAACCCCTGTATAAATATTTTGAATTTAATAAATTGAAGTCTTGAAGTGGACACTGGCTATAGTAAAGCGAATGTCCACGAAAAAAAGCGCTCGATTTTTCTAGTGTTGATAGTACAGCTTTGTTACATGTTTTTGTGTGTTCAGCAGCGAATGAGATGGGGGATCATGAGGAAAATGTTGGTTGTAACGGCAACAAACCAAAGTTGCTTCAATAAGCTTCTATTTGGTCACTTTTTGGAGCCCAAGAAATCCCAGTATGGACACAAATGTTCTAAAGTAGTGTCAGTAACACTACTATGAGAAACGTTGCCTGCAAATTCGGGCTCATTCGTTAAATGCAATCTGATTGTGAGGCACACAGTAGTGCGAGCCATAAAATCACGTTGCCAGGTACTGCAGCACCTGTCTCATAAATAATTACGGAAGCCTGCTAGTCTATAACATGCGTCGTCACAGAACTCAACGACGCGCTTGAAAATGTACGACGAACTGATGTTCTGTAACGTACAATGACATGTTAGCGAACCGTTTGCTTCACAAAGAGCTTACGCAACTTCCTGCTCTATAGAATACACTAAGATATCAGCCAAAGCTTAAACGCATACATTTTTACTGGTACGTGGGTGTATGAAACATGCTCCCGCATGTCGTCCAGCATATGGTGTTTATCATTCCCGCTCACCGATTTTCTGAATGCTTTTCCCAAGATGAAACCCGTGTGCATGATCCTATCAGCGCAGCTCATACGATGTGGTGCAAGCCACTACACGGAACAACAATGCTAAAGCAGCAATATATATTTGCAATCAATATACCTTGGACGTTTTTAGAGTAAGATGAACTTTTAGCAGACAAAGGGGTAGACTGATTGAAAATTCAAGTAACCCGAAGATGTTACCAATTTGAGCAAATTATCAACTACCTGGTAACCAAAATGAGGATGACGAGCATGCCTGGACGGAACATGCTGTAATATGGGCGTTTTGATGAGGAAGGGTGCGATGACAGAAGGACCCCGCAATAGGTCATTCATATACAAAAGACACAAGGTGCGTGTTGATGAGCAATGTCCAAGAAAATAAGGGCGGGGTAATTTGCGACGGCGTGTCAGCACTACGACGATAAGGAAGCGGGTGGAGGCTGACTCACTTTGAAGTTATCCTGTCCATTCCAGATGTCAATATGTAGAAGTTGGCACATACAAATGCACATGTTTATTGGAAGGAATGTGTACTTACAATACTCAGAAATGTGGTCACATAGAAGGACCTCTAGAAAATGCTATTCTTCTGATAAGAAAGAAATGCGTGCATGCTAGATGTAAAAATTACGAAAAAGAAACCTTCGAACTTCTGCACGAGAAGTTAGGCTTAGTTATTGAACGTAGCAGAGTATACAGCTCGTGAACTCTGAGTATTGTCTCAGTGCATGCCTTCGCTTGTATTCTCAAGTTTCTGCACCGCGGTCTTCTGCTACTATGAGTAACAGGAAACAAAGTGTTCTTTATTACTTCTCAACTGTTTTCGAAAAAACGATAAAACACTTGCGAAAAGAACTGATATTCAGGCGTTGTCTTTAGAATTTTCAACCAGTACTTTAGCCCGTCTGCTGCTTACCACTCCTCTTACTCCCCATTTAGAGCAATCTGATCTCTCTCTCTCTCTACACTACATGTCAACGAATTAACGAGATTATGCAAGCTCCCTCGAACACACGCAGCCTTCTGCAGCGAACTCGATGTTCGAAAGAGAAAAATTTGAATTCTTTACAATCGATTATTCTGGTGAACTCTCTTTGCTACTTAGCAGAAACATTGACGTTTGCAAATTTATTTTTTTACCTCATGAGGACGGTGTCGTTAACAAACTGTATTTCCTTGAACGCTGCTTCTTCCCCTCTTCAATACCCGTTGCTGTTCGATTTTCAGCCGTGTATGCAGAAGAGCACTGCTAATCTTGTGAAATACCTCCAACAATATCCTACACTGTTAAAGAATTGCTTATTAGCGATCACTGAGAAAGAAAAAAATTTGAAGTTGATCCCTGCGTAATTTAATCGGTATAATACGAAGGGGAAACGAGTCTTTACCAGGAACCTGTTGAATGTCTAAGCGGCGATCTACGCAATCCAGGGATGGGAGATGCGTTGTGTACACAGGATTTGTGAACTCGTTGCAAAGAAACACTGGCTTCCTGACAATGCGCATGGGCTACCAATAACTGGTAAATCAGCGAACTTAACGGAACGCGTCGCAATGCTGAGACAGTGCAGTGCTTGAGCCGGAGCACTGCGCCACCTTCCGTAAACCACAGGCGTTCGCATATCCTGAAAAGCTGTATTCGAAACCCGACTGGCTGTCAGTGGATCGTATGAACTCGCAATCCGCTACAGCAAAAGGTACATTATTTGCGTGTCTGCAGTAGTGTTTCGTGTGCGCTTGGCTCGCGGGGTCCCGCGGGCTTGTTACCTGGCCTAGGTACAGCCATCTGTCCTGCGTGACACGTTTGGTCGCCTGTTGGAGCCCGCTCAGCTCTACAAAACGATGCGACGCGCTGAGTTCCCCACGTGAGTTCTCCTAGCGGGGCGAATAAGTGAGGCTCACCGCCGGCTTGTCTATTGCCATACCAAACCATATGTACGTGTGACATTCGTCCGTTGACGTCGTCGCCTTTAGGCGGTATTTTTGCGCAGCCCATTCCTATCAGAGCCGTTATCAGGAAGCTGCGTGGAAATTTCGCAGTGGCGTGTGGTCCAACGCGAAGGACAAGATATGTAGTAAAACCCTGTCAGCAGAAGTAGCCTCCCCAGCCCTGCGAGTATGGACGCGCCAATGGTCGGCGCCCTTTAAAACACCACAACCTGGCATAATTCATTATAAAACTCCGAGACTTCGGTTGCACCTCTGCAAGAAGTGTGCAGTGAAATATATGTTAATTTAAGACCAGCCTTTCTTTATGTACATGCTTGCGTTCTACTGACGCGAATTAGGTGCAAATTAAAGCAGTGTTGCGGAGATATGAGGTTCGGTTGTTCGTAATATCCTACATGTCTTGGGACATAGCTGATACAGCGCGCAGCAACTATCACTGCGTCCTGAAATGCTGTGAGCTGTGTTTTTATGTAGCAAAGTTTTGGCGACCACCGGCATGAGAGACTTTTGCGTGAAAACGTATAAAACGGAAGAAACCAAACGCTCATAGAGTTGCATGACATCTGAAACGTCTAGTGCAGCAAGGAACTGATTTTGCGAAGTGTGAACTTTTAGACACAGCTTAAATCAAATTAGAGATACGCAAGCAGCGCTACTGTTAAGAAAAGGGCATGAGAATATACCCACTTCAGCCATAAACTGTCAGTCCAATTTCTAGTCGCGAGCAGACAGACGCTCTGCAGCGTACGTGAGTTCTATTGGGAATATAAAAACGTCTACGGAAAACGAGTATGTTTTGCACTATCATGGCGCCGAAAACAACTCATGTGAGAGCCTGCCTCTCATTAATCTGATCGGTCACTTTAGCCGTGCAATACCTGAAACCTCGGACCACAAGGAAAGGCGGGTGCGCCGGAGACAGACGCAACCTGCCAAGTGGCCATCAGCTTCGCTTCTGCTCTAGAGTTGCGCCACTAGTGAAAGCTTTACTAACTTTACGGAAAACTATAACGAAATGCACTACCGGATGCAATCGCTCCAGATCGCACGCACTATATATTTAGAAAACCACCAAAAATGCTTTGCTCCCAAGCACCTCCTCTACGAGGCTTCGCATTTCTTTAAATATACAGTAGTTGTGGCGCTATGACATTTCCATCCATCCCAGCTGAAAATCTGGCTCTTCGATCAACTATGTAAACTCACACTGCTTCATTCGTTTCCTGCATAGTTAAAAAAAGAAAGACCTGCGAAGAAGAGAGAGAAAAAAGAGTGCTGATGTTCAAATACCGCGTAGAATTGTAAAGCAAAGCAGCCCTCGTAGCGTAGACGTGTTCGCGATACGTGTGCTCTAGCTCCTTTTGACGCAGTAGTGTTACAGAGCTCCCTTCGCAGAAATTGCGGTGTCGGTATCGGCGTCGTTGGTCATGACAAAAAAGTCAGCTGTGCTCATGAGCGAAAATTTGGGGCAGATCCAAATAAATCACGAAAAAAAAAACCTGCGAATCGTACCTGCAACCCCTCTATCGAGGGCGCGATGCGTTACGGATCGCGACTCGAAGCACTGAACCGGTTTTGGAACAGGTCATCGGGTGACGAAACAGCTTTGGCGCGAGTAGACCCAGCCATCAGTACTTGCCACTAAGCGGAGCGAAGATCTATGGACGCGAAGAACTCTGCCCCTTACAGGCAGTCGAGGACATCGTCTTTCCGAGGTAACACGCAGACATCCTTGCGCACTCTGGTTGATCGACCTACGGTAGTCAATGAAAAAAAAATTCACAGCATATCCTCGGAGTGAATGGTGATGTGTGGGCGAAACTCGGGAGGTTCATCGTAGATCGTGCCGAGTTCCGGATTAATTTAGTTAACGCGCACGCTACGAATCCTTGTGGTTCATCTACGCACTAGTGAAATCTCCCACCGGCACTTCATTGCAAGTGAAGATCCAGTGCCTATATATATATATATATATATATATATATATATATATATATATATATATATATATATATGGGTGGCCGGTGAACGGTTCTCCAGCGCGAGCACTCGGTATTTCTCAGTCAAGAAACTCGCTAGAAGACGCTGCCTGCGCCAACGTTCTCTCTCGCGGGTGAGGGCGCGTTCTCCTTCTTTGCGAGCTGGTAGAGCGTTCATCGGAGAAAGAGCATTTCCATAGTCAACGCGCGTCTTTCGCTCTCTCTCTCTCTCTGTCTGTCTGTCTCTCTCTCACAAAACAGCAGATGGAAGAGTGAGAGAGCTCGCGCGCCCGGATGCACGCGCCGAGGGCGAGCGCAAGCCTCCCGGCGTTGCATGGCGTTGCATGGTATTGTGGGTGGTGTAGGTTACACGATACGCGTGACAACCGCCCAACAGCTTAAGGAGCTTCGCCCCTAAAACTGTATGGAGCCATTTTTTAGGGGCGAAGCTCCACTTAGTCTAACCTTGTCACGCGTCATGCGTAACCGGAAGTATCTCCCGAAGAGTATAATAGATGGCGCTGTCTCATAGAAGTACATACAAACTGCAGTTGAGTGATGATATTCTAGATGGCGCTGTACACAATCTGTGTCGTAATCACCATTTCTCGTCTCATTTCCTAGATGGCGTTGGTCCAATAGAAGTGTGTGCAATAGTCCGCTTGTGTGAATCGCCACTAGATGGCTGTGGAAGTGCCGCTACTCTCCGATTGGCAGCTGCGCGGGCTGCGCCCGGGTGTGCGGGAAACGAGTGCCTCTCTCAGTCTCCTGGATCGTCGCCGTTCCAAGACGACGCCCGCCCGGCCCATCGACGGAGACCGATTTGGCGCTACAGCTGCGGCGGCATCGTAGCTACCCCGCACCATCTCGGGATCCGCCAGGCGCCGCGCTCGATTCGCCGCCGCTTCTCGGGCTCGCTTTTCGGGGTCCGCTGCTCGGAGTGCACGTTGCGCCGCGGTGTCATTGGCGCGCACCGTCTCGGGATCCGCCAGGCGCCGCGCTCGCTTCGCCGCTGGTTCTCGGGCTCGCACCGTGGGATCCTGGGGACAAGCACGAGCCGCCGTGGCCCTCCGCGCCCGCCGCTCCGCTTCGTCCATGCCCCACTGACGATCCGACACCCATAACTTCCCGAGCTTCGCCCACCTCACCATCATTCTCTCGTGGATATGCTGTGATTTTTTGCTTACCAGAACTGGTGAAGCCCATGGGCAGTTGCATGGCTCGAGAACGCCGCGCTTAATCTTGTGAACCTGTTCGTGCATGATGCGGCGTTTGAAGGCTAACAGACGCTGACCTAAAGAGCCTGTAGACCAAAGCGCTGGTCGACAGGACCAATGTCCTGGTCCAATAGAGGCCCGTGTCCGCTGGTCTGGACGCTCCTTTATATCAAATTGGGTGGTTGGGTTGGGTGCGCCACGGGTTTTGAAGACGTGGTGCAGCCACGTCGGTAGAATGGACAGGCATGATGCTGCGCAGGTGGAGGTATGACCAAGGGTACGCACGGACACGTAGGTGTTCGCGAAAGGGGAACGCCGCCGTGTCACCAGGTCTTCACCGTAAGTGAGCGGAGCAGTCACAGGTAGCGTGACTGTAGCTGCGAGAAGCACTTAAGAAACTTCGACATGCTGTATCGATGGTGGCAGAGTCGACGGGGCAGGCTAAGCGTACGGCGCAAGTGAAAGGTAGCGCGTAACCTCCTCGAGTACAAACTGTTTGAGCTCTAACATTGATGCAGAGAACATCCGAGAGACCAGCGGTAATAAATCATCGATCAGTGATGAAGACTGCTTTTTCTTTTTTTAAATCCGAAACAATTTCTGGCGATCTTATTGACCCTATCTATCTATCTATCTATCTATCTATCTATCTATCTATCTATCTATCTATCTATCTATCTATCTATCTATCTAGCCGCCTACGCCTCGGTGCTCCTGGTCCCATCGTTCACCTGATAGACCCAAAAATTTGGTAGGTAGGGTACAAACGGATGGCGAACATAAATGACTAGGCATACGCCGCTAACATGATTACTCGTTTTATAGGTCACGATTAACGATCCTCCAATCACGCATATTTTCTGCACCTGACACGGTGCACTGCCTGCAGAATCGACGCCCACACGGGACGTCCGGCTTAAAAAGCTCTGCTCGTAAAGCTAAAAAGGAACATTGTTTACCCTTACATGCGATTGAAATGTAGACACAATAAGCACACTGATACACATGCAACTGACAATGTGGTACAGTGGGGTATCGAACACGGGGCCTTTAGGTGCCAAGCAGGCACACTAACATTGGGCTACGGTGGTTCCTCCTACACTGTATAAGGAGTGAATAAACATACTGCGTCTGCAGTTCTAGCGACGGTGGTTTTTTAACATGAATCGCGTTTCTATGTGTTATCAGCATTACGATAGCAATACGCATGCTCTGTTACATTCGGTGTTCTTTTGTGCAAATTTGCTTCATCACGCATGAATACTTCCACGAACGGCGCTTATGATACCAAATGAACACACTTATAATGCATTCTTCATTGACAAAACGGACGTCTGAGCTTTTGACTAACATGAGTTCCAATATTACGTTGTACTGTGAGCTACCATTCAGACGCCACGGTGGTGCCGACGTTCCCCTTTAGCCCACGTTAAGCACACTGAAGTGAGGGTTCTCATGCGCTTTGCACAAAAACCTTCATCCAACTCGTCACACTTCACTGAATACCGGACATGTGGTCATAGGCAATTCCCTCACTGGCTGCTTCAAATGACACACAAAGCGGAGCTGATAGCCTCCTTTCTCCGCCGACACGCACAGTGGCCCCTATAGACAGGACGAAGAGGGCACTACCAAGTCCTCCCCGAACACTGTCTGCAATTCCGATAATATGCTGGATCTGCAGGATTGCGTTTCTCTGCCTAATCAAATTTATTCTCGTTCTCTTTCGAAGCACAAGCAACACAGGCGTTCTCCTTCGCGCCCGTCAAACAGGCCCCCATTAAAAATTTTTCTTCATGAGACAGCCCAGACAGGACATTACAAATGTGTATTACAAGCGATGATACAATACTGCGGAAATATTCACACCGAGTTCCTGAAGTTTCAAGTCAAACTTCAAGATAGCACCGGTTCGCTGAAATCACAGTTCATGTGACATCCTCCCTGACAAAAAAACTTGTTGCTTTTTATACACCTGGAAAAAAACACTAGGAAAATAAACTTACGCCCGTCTGTGCAGCCACGCGAGAGAACTCGCATCATGATCCATCAAAACAGCTTTCCCTTTGAGGGGCCGTAAGTAGCCTCACTGATATTACTACAGCGACGAGAGAAAAGCAGTTTCGACGTTGCCGATTGATAAGAAGCTTGCAATTGACCCTTTCCAGAGATCCTCCGCCATGTCTAGGTTGATAAACAGACAGTGCACGTGACATCGCACGGGAACTGCCTTCTGAAGCGAAAGATGCAACAGAGTACGCATCAGATTGTTGCTTTCTTGTATTATTTCTCATTTTTGTATCAGGCAAGCTCGGGTGGACTGGCGCATGATCTTTCCATTGCTGCAGAGCAATTTGGCGAGTCATTGGAATGTCAGAGAAGAAAACAGCGTTACTATTTTTGCGTAAAATATATCAGAGCAATGACTAGTTCGAAACTTATAGTTCACTGACAGCTGACCGGTACAACAATTTCCGCGTAGTGCAGCGACCAGGTGCTATGATTTAATGGGCTGGATGTCATAAAGCCAGCACCATGTGTAGGAGAAAGCGGTCAGGGTTGCTACATAGCATACTTTGGCCAGTAAGAAAAAGTACAGAGCCTGTGATATGCAAATAGTGTGATTTTGTTTGAGTCCTGGACTCTCAGAGTGCCTCAACCGCACTCCAGAGTGGCACTGAATTGAATATTTGCGTAATTGAGCTGCTCTTGTGAGAGTTAGTCACTAACACTTGCCATGTAGTGTGTAGCACCCCCTAATAGCACTTTGCTACTTACAGATTGGCAATGGAGTGCTGTGCTCTATTCACTCTTGGTAACACATGATAATGCTGTATTAATTGGAGATCCAGAATTCATATACTGTTACCGCATTTTGTACGTGCACTCGACAACCGGCATACCACGAGAGCTTCTTGGCACATCTCTCGAGGAAAAGAACGGTCCGTAGGCTAAACATTATATATTAAAAAATACCTCAATTGGGCAAAAAAGATCGATTCAGAAGTGGAAGAAACATCAAAGATACTCTGCAAACAACTTTTTGCAAAGTTCACTATGGTGTTTATTTTGCACTAGTAGTTTAGATGGCCTTGCCACGTCATTCTGTAACTGCTTGTCTTTTATGTTCCACTAACTTTCACAGTGTATGGCGCCGAATAAAGGCATCGCTGTGGTTTTCCATGTGAGTTCTGTATTTCGCGATATAAACTCTGGATATGAAATAAATTTGCGGTTATTTAAGATTAGCACAAAACACGCTAGCCGTGTGTCAAAAAAAGGTTGCGGTACTCGCCATTCACGCTGCACTTATTAAAAACACCACAAACCAATGCTAAGCAGTTAATTAATAAATTCTCCCTGAACAATCTAATAACATTGTAATAGCAAATAGGGTGAGCTAGTGAAAGCCACAACATGTGAAGAACTCTCTGAGTAACTTCTTTTTTCCCCGAACGCCCTCGGATCACAAGTAGGCGAATCCTCTTTGTAGATGATTAAGCAACCATGCGCGGTAGGACATGGTTGCAAGAAGTTTATTCTTGCAACGTGGTTCATATTGATCAACTCTACATATCCTGCCAAATCAGTCGACTCAGGTGCTCTAATTTACCTATAGGCGAAGAAACGATAGAACCACTTACCCTGTTCCCGTAAATGTTGAAAAATGTGTTACGCACGTTTGCTATGGAAGCCAAACAAGGAGAACTTTTGGGAAGCATGTAATCTCCCGAAGTGTAAGCGTATCCCTACCGCTACGCTAACATTTACAGCTAGTGAGGCGCCTGTTTTCCTTGGTAATAGGAACCAGTATTATCCGGGCAACCTGTAACCTAAAAAGTTCCTCGAAAATGGCGCACACATATTCATAGCATATAGAAGGCTGTGCTTAAAAAATAAAGATGTATAAGGGTCCACGATATATTTCTGTAGCGCAGGGGAATTGCAGAATTTAAGCGGAACATATTGTATACGAGGTAAGAACCTTGCAGAGGGGATCAGTGGCCGTCCACTAAAGCGAAGGATACTGTTCCAGAATTATTTTGCCATTGCTTATTCAGTCGAAGCAATTGGGTACATATATCATAAAGAATTATCGCAAGTGAAAATGCAAATTAACAACTATCCCGTGTTTTCAATGCGAGTGCTAGCGGAGGAACAACTCGCTGGGCAAAGGAGGCGCCAAGCGTGTTTAGGACAAAAGCTTGGCAGATTTAATCGCAGATCACGTTGCATTTCGGAGCCCTTGCTCGACACATCCAGTAATTAGCATGCTCACAGCTTAGCGGTTTGCAATACTCCGGCATTTGCTGGGGCCTTAGTCTACGCCATACTGTTTGTCATGTCGGCCCCTCACGATTTTATGCTTGGTTGGGATTTTCTATGAAAGAGGATTTTCATTATTCACTACATGTGGGTCGGAATTGAACTCTTGCTTCTGTAAGATTCTGCTCGCGCATGCGAAACTTCGCCATGGGGTTAATTGCTGATCAAAACTGAAACCACCATCCTCCAAACGCTTCAGCGGTTTTGGCGGTGTACGATAGTGGTCTAAGACGCTGTTGTGCTAATGCCCTTATATTACAGCTTTTGGACTTGCAAACTTATGTTGCTGGCTTTCCAGGTACTAGGTGGCACAACTGCTTCCGTTTGGAGCCCTGTCACCCATTCTGTGATGCTCCTTCGGGGATAAATACTTTGGCATTGGCGAAGTGAACGTAGTAATTTGCATTCGCAGTGTTATGAGATGTATTTCTTTTTATTACCCATTGTCCAGTGTTGTCTAGGGTTGTTGCATTGGAGGAGCCCTGAACCGGTGCCGCACTGTTCTGTTTTGTGTCTCGGATGAATTTTCTCTTTCTCCTTATGTCAGGCAATTTCAGTGGCCAGATGTGAGCTGTTTGCACTGTGGTGACACTCGCTCCTCATTACCAGTGCAGGATGCAACAACTGCATCCAGCACCTCCTAAATCATGTCAAGTAATCAGTAACGTCGACGACATGCCAGGCAGCGGTGCGATACAGCTCCATAATCGTTCATGAGGATCTCCTTTAGTCCTGGCTACGAGCAAGAATTTTCACATGCGAGCATTAAGTATCTCATGCCATAGAAAATCTGAGGGCGGCGCCATCGCCCACAACAGAGATAACCATTTCCTCTCGACCAGTCATGCTTTCCTGAGCATGCTACCCTTCGGCCATAACTCATATACTTTAGTACAGATAACTAAGTTATCAATGATATCCGTGAAATAATAACAACTTAGAACTGAACTAAGCCCTGCAAATATAACAGGTCGGACGGTAATTTGAATGTACAAGAAAGCAATTCCTTTACAAGGCAATTGAAATTACGGTGGCAGTTAACAGGCAAGACAATACTTTTAGTGAATATTCTATGATGAGGCGATGCGAAGGGGCCCGACGTCGATATGGTCTTCCACAGCTGAAGGCGAAGCTCAAGCGTTCCCCCAACATTTTTTCGTGATGTTCCTTGTGTACTCCCGGCACCCGAAGGGTAGTCGCATTGAGATTTATCCTTACACGCACATAGACATGATTTATAGCTTTTGAGCAGCAGAATTCTTAATTTATGGTCTAGATTTCCACTCAGGCAAGGGGCCGATCGCCATGGAAGTACGTGTAACATCCCAGTGGCAATTTTGTTAGACGCGGAGGCCATAGGAAGTACAGCATGCCCATGGGCATTGTAATGCACCCATAACTTTTGAGTGCATGAAGAAACGTGTTCTCCGCGACTTGAAGTGGAGCATATGGCAATGCCACACTGTTGATTTTGTTCATTGTCCTGACTTGATCACGCACTTTCAACAATTCTGGCGTGCTAACACTCGCTTAGCTAACGCTGGCCTGCAAGTAAACGGAAGCAAGTGTATGTCGGCGCTAAGCAAAAGTCAATGCTAGTATATATTGGCTTTATTAGCCGAATAACTTGCGTTTAGCGGACAGTTGGTCGCAAACGCGCCTTAGGTCCTGACATTCTGAGTTACTGCGCCGTTAAAAAGCAGGCCCTATCTAGTAGTTGTTGTTAGAGTCTTCGCACGCCAGATTAAAATGTAAGGTACAATTGGAAAGCTGTAGTCGGACCACTCCTACAGTGCTTCCTGCATTGTCGTCCTCTCGAGCGTTTTCGCCCAGCAATGCCTTTCGCCATATGAGTCCTTACCGTGCTTTCATGCTTCCAAAATCAAATGGGCGGCATAGCTCGTTGACTACGAACGAGGTAGGAATATGCAAAGGTTATGCGTTTTCCAATGCTGCTACTCGGCACTCAACAAACAAGTTCATAGGTGCATGTCAGAAAAAATCCTTGACGTCGAAAGAGACTATACATTCGTCGATGCTTAAAGTTCGCGACCATTTCGGCAAAATCAGGGGGCGTGTTTACGAACACTGAAGTTCGACTCCCGAGTTTTCGGAGCACAACATGAAAATAGGAAGAAAGGAGCTTCAGTGAACAGGCGGTGTAATCCAGAATGGGTCGATACACGTCGTAAGGCTTTTGAACCTCAAGGTGGCCGTATATTGCAGGAACCGGTTGAAGTGCGTGCCATTTTGATGACGATAGATGAAACCTCTGAGCGGGGCACGTCTTCCTCAAAGACCATTTGGTGACACACCATGCACACACATACATTTGGGCCCACAGATGGATCCCGGCTATACCACCACGACCACGTTTGCGTGCTGCAATGCCCGTATGCCATTTGGATTGAGTAACTCTACTTGTTTCCAACGGCTAGTGAAGAGAGTTATCCACTAGTTGCGGTACAAATTCGTAGGGGCCAACAGTGCGTTCACAATGTCCGTGGATAATAGAAAACACGGCTGATCCTGCTAGAGTGTACGGTTAATCTTGACCCATCAAAATTCGGCGGTCCCAGCCGGATAGAGTAATGGCGTCCACGAGATTGACAGGGGGACAGCTCACCTCTGGATCCACCACAACGGATCAAAATCATTGGACGTGCCTTTGTAAAGTGTCAATACTGTTGTTACTATCCGGAAAGTTTTAAAAGGGAAGCTAGTTCGCCGTAATTTGTCTTTCTTGTGCAGAAAATCTGGCATGTCGGGTATGTCTAAGGGGGTACGGAAACAAAGGCTCAATGGCCTTTCAGGTTAAACTGAAGCAATTCTTCCCGGCACCGATTTATCATTACGCCCCCAACTAGATTAGAACATTTTAGCTACCTCATACCTTAGAAATTTTACGAATACTTTAAGCTGTCAACGCACGAATATTACCAGGGATGCCGCGGGAATCGAACCCAAACCGTCTGCATGGAAAGCAGGTATTCTACCAAAGAGCCTCGTCAGCGGTTGACGCTGCCTCGGAAAAAAGCACCTATTTGTGGTGAATAGCAAAGCGTACCCAGGTAGTCAACGGCACAGCAAGGAGGTAGTAAAGGGAAGTGAGGTTGAGGTGCAGGGAAGGAAGGGCAGAGGATATACTTGTTTAGAATAATGAGCAACACAGTGGGAAGGAATCGAGGCCCATGTAGCCCATGTAGGGAGCATAGCATAGCATTCGTGGGGGTGGGCGAAAGGAGCTGAAAGAGATAGAAATGACAGAGAAGCTGTGGTGGAGAGATCCGGGAATTGTGACCTCCTCGGGTCCCGCAAAGAGACTTTCTACCCCTCCAAAAATTTTTGGATAGGATTAAAAATGGGCAGAGCGTGCATCACATTTACGGGAACGAGCACCCTTTCACCCCAAAAGAAGGAATCGTGTTTTTAATGTTCCTCTGGAAGTGGTGGGAAAAACGCTGCTAGCGTCACCTAACAGCATGTTTTTCAATTTCGAAGTGTACGAGAGCCAGTCCACGCAGGCATACATATTCTGCTGAAAAACGATTATGTATGTCTTACAAGAGTACTTCACCCTATTAGACGCCTTTTTACAGCGTGCAAGAGAAATTCATTATTTCTTTCGCTGCTTTGGGGGTTGTACGAGTGGCACTGCCTTCGAATTGGCCTGCCTGTACAAGCACGTCCTTCTCCACTTGTGATGCATGCGGAGCTGCAGGTCCGAGGCGTATCGCCGCGCGCCGACTTTTCCTCGTCTCTCCTGCTCGTCACCTCTGCAATGTTGTCATTTGGAGCTGTTTCTGTTGAGAAGCCTCCCGCACCCGATAGGGTTGCTAGGGAGACAACAACGCATCTCGTCCAGTACTATTATTGCCAGCATTTGTACGTGTAGGAAAGGGGCGATTTCATAGATGAAAAAGATTCTCTTTTAACAATTTGTACTCATTTTCTGGAAAAACCACTGCAAGCTGGGATATATCGAATGGTGTGCTTTCATTAAGCCAAAAAAGAGGACAGCGATGAAGCGTGCAAGACAGTCCCTTTAACGTGCACTGATAACACAGAGTACACGGGGTTCTGGTATTTTCGCCTCTATCGAGAATGGCACCGCCACATCCGAGATCGAGCGCGTGTTGTTGGAGGTTGCGGAAGACAGTTCTTTCGATACATCGTTAGTTCCCTTCGAGGCAGGAAGGCAGGGATTGGTTTGGGCAGCATGCGCTCTGACATCATAATGCCCAATGCAGACACTCCACAGGGCTCAACCTGCGGCAACTGGCCCTTGAACTTCAGGCAACTGGCCCTTGAACTTCAACAAGTATAGGGCCTACGATACACAATATACGCCGATGACACCACGCTCTGGGCACATCGGGGCTCTTATGAAGAGAAACAACACCTGTTCCAAGAGGCCACAGACAGATCGGAAAATTTCATCGACCACGTGGGTAATGCATACGCACCAGAAAAATCAGAGTTTATCACACTACACAGTGAGTGTCGCAAGAAAGCACGTATCCTAAGAATAGATCTCCATCTCGAAGGCAACGCTATTCGTGTAGTCACCCAAATGGAAGTGCATGGCGATTCAGAGAATGGCAACGTCGATGGCACGAATCGGAGCTTAAAATAGACAGCTAAGAAGTGGTACGATTGATCCGTAGAGGGGGATGCAGCGACTAGAGTCTTGCGAAGGAAGAAACGAAGAAACTGTCAGGCTGGTGCAGGCGTAAGAGATTAACTGAACCACTTACGCCCTCCAGTTCGAGAACGTCAACCAAACTGAAATAAAAGAGGTGCACACCCTTATTCGAACGGCATATGAATCGGCTCTGGGGCACCCGAACACAGTCAGCACGGATCGAGTGTCTGGCGCGTTTATAATTCACAATAAATATGAAAAACATGCCACTGCTGTGCTGATCTAGCACAGAGAGAGGCTTGGTTCCATGCCACAGAGCCAATCTATCCTACAACATCTGGGATACAGTGATGTTTAGGACGGTACGGCAATTCTGCTAGTGTACAGTGGTGCAGAAAACAGACAGGGAGGCATTTTAAAACATTTATATCACATATTATAAAATAACTAGAAGTCTGATGCGGCTGTTGTCGAAATGTACACCATGGCACGCAAGAAAGGAAACGGGTGAGACGAGTCCCGTGCCCCAAGTCTCACTGTTCCTCAGCAGCGGTAGCGGCGCCCAGGAGATGCCTGGACTAGCGCGGCTCGACTTCTACCTCTGGCGTCTCTTTCAATACCCACGCGTATCGGTTGCACGTGGCGGTCCCGAGCACAGCACCGTCTGTACCGTGCCTAAATGCTGCTCAATACACCTGCGGTGGGGTAGCTCAGCAATCGGAGTTCCTCGCCTCAAGCATGACCCCACCAGGCACAGTTCGGGTGCGGTAGTCAGTTACGAGCGGCCCACGGCCCACGAGCGGCCCACGGCCCACGGCGAGCGGCCTAGAACACCGCTGGGTACAGCTCGACACCACTCTGCGGCCCTCGATCCAGCGAGTGGCCCGAACACTGGCACCTGGGACCTCACCCGGCTCTGCGGTACTCCGTATCTTGTCACGCACTAGGTGTTGGCCGCTAGGACCTCTCGCTCATCCAGGAGCCCCGGACTGCGCCTCACCCGAATTCTGCGAGCCCTACTTGTGCTACCACGCTCTTCTTCTTTCTCGGTGCTGGGTGTATTGCGCCGACGTTTGCGTGGTATTTACTCATGACAGACACGAACATCGACCTCAACGCTCGAGGAAGCAACGACCAAGCAGTGACCTGCACCCTAGAGGAACCCCCATTCGTAGTGCGTGACATATTAAAGACTGAGGAGGGAGAGACGCCCCTTCGGGCCTCCGCAGCCTAAATTAAACGGAACGCAAGCGGGGGACTGGCGTCCTATATTTATTTACTTTATTTATTTATTTACATATACTGCCGACTCATTGCGAGACATTGCAGGGGTGGGTACAGAATTTGCTTGGAAATCAGGCATAACATAAAACAAATTAGCATACAAGGGAACGCTAAACTGCGTGATTTAACAAGCATATAAAAAAGCAAGTTATACAAATGCGCATATAAGAAATCAACATTGCATCAAAAACACTTGTTAAATGGTAGAAAAGAGGCGCAAATAAACAAAATAGCGCACCACACATTACAACTCCAGAGGCACATGCTGATGAATTCTTTCTGCAAATTGTGCGGTCGGTAACTGGCGAAGTGCGCCGTCAAGACCATTCCAGAGTTCGACCGTGGATGGGAAAAATGAGTATTTAAAACTATTTAAACGTGGGCGGAATGAGACAAGATTAAGGGGGTGATAGGTTCGAGTAGCTCGAGTAGGACGCTTCACAAATGAAACTGGAGCCGCGATTACCGATGATTCATGTACAATCTTATGTAGAGTGACAAGCCGTTCGCACGTGCGTCGGTGTGCTAGTGTTTCAAGCGATAAGTTATGTGCGTGCGATGAAGGAAAAAAGTGGCTATCGTATCGGCTATATATAAACCTTATGGCTTTCCTCTGCAAATATTCCAACTTGGCTACGTCACAAGAGAAGTATGGGGACCAGACAACCCACGCGTACTCCAAGATTGGCCTGATTAGGGTTTTATATGCAGTTAATTTGCAGCCCTTAGTAGCATCCTTCTATGTACGGTTTAAGTAGAATAGTTTACGAAGAGCTTTCGAATGAGTGCGGTCTATGTGTTTCTGCCATTTCAAATTATGTGTGAAAGTCACCCCAAGGTATTTAAACTCATCTACGTGTGTAATGTTAGTTCCACTGTAACCATAAGTAAAGCGTAACGGCTTAACCTTATCGGAGAAGGTCATAGAAACTGTCTTCGTTAGATTAGTATATAGTTGCCAGGAATCGCTCCAGGTACAGAACCTCGAAAAAACCTCATTTAATAGGAACTGGTCAGCACTCTTGGAAATTACAGAATATAGACCGCAGTCATCTGCATAGGCACGTAGTTTAACTGGCGTGTTTTGGATGACCCTCACGACGTCATTAATATAAATGACAAATAATAGCGGACGCAAAACAGAGCCTTGGGGGACGCCGGATTTAACTTCAACGGTATTGGATTTTGCTTTGTTAAAAGAAACATACTGATGTCTACGATGCAGGTAATCAGCGATCCAAGAAATCAGCGCGTCATTTTTTATTACGTCACGAAGCTTGAGAAGAAGTTTTCTATGACAGACCGAGTCAAAAGCTTTGGCGTAATCTATAAATATAGCATCCACCTGACTTTGATTATTAAGTGCCGAAGCAATGTCATGCGAAAACTCGACGAGTTGCGTGATTGTCGAGTAACCCGGTCGGAAACCGTGCTGGCAGGACGAGATCACATTATTCACAGTTAAGTACTTAGCAATATGTTTGTGTACAATGTGTTCTAGTAACTTACATGTCATAGATAACAATGAAATTGGCCTGTAGTTAGAAATTATTTGTTTGTTACCGGACTTAAAGACTGGGATGACGTTAGCTGTCTTCCATATGCAAGGAACAGTAGACGTCTCAAGTGACTTCCTAAAGATGATTGTTAAGTAGCGAGCATTCCACTCAGAGTAACGTTTAAGAAAAATGTTAGGAATGTCGTCAGGACCACTGCTTTTGGTTGTGTTAACATTCAACAGAAGGTTATGTACACCTTCATAAGTAATAACAATGTCGGGGAGTGCTGGGAGAGAGGGAGGGTTAAAAGGTGGAGTGAAGCCATCGTCATCGACGAAAACAGAATGAAAGAAGTTATTGAACGCCTCGGAGATACAGGAAGGCTCAGAAGAGGGGGTGCCATCAATAAGGAATGACGAAGTACTAGAGTCTTTAGGATTGATTGTTTTCCAGAACCGCGAGGGGTTATCTTTGAGAACAGTTGATAGGGTGACGTTATAGTAGAAATGTTTCGCCTCGTACATTTTTGCTTTTAGTGTGGTCTTTAGTGAGCTTAGAAGACTAACTAAGCGATGGTCTGTGCGGCAGCGTTTACGAACACGTTTAACACGGCGCAGGAGGTGAATGATTTCCCGGTTGTACCAAGGATGCCGTCCGTTGCGCTTAACGCATTTCGTAGGAACATCACTAGTGATACAGTTGTGAACAATACCATGAAACATGTTGACCAGATAGTCAACGTCACACTGGGAACTACGAAACAAAAATTCGTCGTACGTAGAAGTAAGCAAATTCACTATAGACGCGTCATCTGCTTTGGCAAAGTTTGGTGCGTACTTATGCACTGGGTTTTTTACTTTACATGTAACATTCACACTAGCAATCACCGCCTTGTGATCTGATAAGCCTTCAGTGACGTAGCACTGGTGTTCATTACGGGCAAGCTCGTCGGTTACAAAAACAAGGTCTAATACAGAATTCTCGCGAGTTGGGCAGTTAACAAGTTGGGTCATACCGAAAGACAAGGACATCTCAATAATCGATTCACAAAGCTGTCTATCAAGACCAGTTGCCTTGAGTGATTGCCAGTCAATATGCGGGAGGTTAAAATCACCAGCTAAGACCAGTTTCCCTTTGTGTAGCCTGTGCTGTGCTATGTAATTTCTTACAAGGTCAAAAATGTCAGTATTCATATCAGGGGGACGGTAAATTGTGCCTAACGCAACCGTTAAAGTTCCGACCATGATTTTGCACCATAGCGACTCAGTACCTGGCAGGTCGGGCAGGAGGAAGAAATCAATGCCTTTCTTTACAAAAATCGCAACGCCACCCCCACGACCGCCAGTTCTGTCCTTTCTTAGTACACTGTAATTTTTAGGCAAAAATTCACTGTCTAATATTCCGTCGTGTAACCAGGTTTCCGTCACGCAGATTACAGTCGGATTGTGAGATTCAACGAGGCAGTTGAAGTCTACGACCTTATTGACCAGGCTTCTTGCGTTAACATTCAAAACGGTGAGCTGCTGGTCAGGAGGCAGTCAGACAGTGCGTCGCGATCCGGAAACCTTCAGGATACAGCATTTCGAGAACAAATTCATACACCCACGTCAGCCTGCTCTGCAAGGTGCACCCGGCCCATTACACAAAGAACAGTGCCTGGTGTGGCGAAACACCTGTGCTAGCCCACATCACGTGGGATGCGCGGCTAGGCCAGAAAAAATTGAATAAACCCTAAACTGAACGAAACGCAAGCGCGAGGCTGGCGCCGTATATGAAAAAATTAATACCCGCACCTCAACCTGCTCTATAACATGCACCGTGCCCATTCCACAGACACCTGTCCCTCGTGTGGCCAAAAACTTACACTAGTCCAAATCACGCGGAAATGCGCTTCTAGGCCTGAAAACATCAACTCGTCCCTTGAAAGGGGTGGTCGACTTAGTTCGGCAGTGGGAGGCACTGCTCCCAAGAGAGCACCGGGAGAGTGCACTGGCCGTCCTAGATAAAGCTCAGCGAACCACAAGAGCCAGTGGAGCCTTGGACTGAGGGCCCCACCCAGACTTTCCTTTATATTTCATACCTAATAAAGTTTCTTCCTCCTCCTCCTTATCTTGCGTGTTGTGTCACCCTACTTGGAAAATTTTACGATACAAAATAAAGTATGAGACTTTGAGAGGAAGGCCGCCAGAATGCTGCCGTGTGAAACAGCGACACGGGCACTTCGATCTCGGAGTTCCATGCAGCGTCTTCGTTTCACCTGTGTGCCACGCTGCTACCAGAAAAAAATCCTACAAACCCCGCGCCCAGTGGGAATCAGTGTCATGAGAGGCAGTCAACAATGAAATTGCATAGCACGAATTTTTTGGCGGTCAGCCTACTGTTACGAGTAGTATCAGGGTTTTTGTGCAAATCGAATATACCCATTGGTGAGTATGCTTAAGTTGGATTATCGAGGAGCGTCGACAGCCCGTGGCACCTGAATGATAGCTCACGGTGCGATGCAACACTGTAATTCACGCTAGTGCAAAGCACAGATATCTCTTTTTTCGAAAAATTGCACTGCACGGTGCGTTGACGTACGATTATAGGCGTACTTTGTTGCAGTATTCCTACAGTATCGAGCCAAAGAGTACAAGAGAGCGAAGGGAATGGTAGCAGAACATACCTAGTGATATCATAGTGCTTATCACAGATTACAAGCAAAATTAACGTGACAGAAGCATCATTAGATCTGCTAGCGCAAATGGTTGTTTTTTACATATATTGAGCGGGAGAAGAAGCCGTACCCAAGTTGTAACATGCTTGCTTTGTACCTCGAAGGCCCTTGTTCCATACCACCCCAAGCTTGGTAGGTGGCACGTCTGCGTGCTTGCTTCGTCTGCATTTCAATTGTAATCTATGACAAATGGTGTTTCCTTCTTGTCATAAGAGTGGAGCTCTTTGAGCCAGCCGTTCTGTGTGGAGCTTGAACAGAGAAATGTGGAACGAATCTGGAGGCAGAGCAAAGGGGTGAGGTGCAAAAATCTTGGGGCATCTGTCAAAGCTGCGGGTTCCATCACCACAGTCGCGGCCTCTTATATGTCTATTTACTGCTGCGCCGTCGTTTTTTGGATATTTTACTTAGTCCTGGGTTGCACAGGGTCTATAATTCAAACAGCTGCGGCACGTAGCATAGTCCGATCACTACTGCTATGTGTTACACATGATTGAAGTGAAGTTAATCGTGATGTAGATGATGAGTACATGGCTTTAGTTATATAGAGATGAGTCATTCATGTTCCTCATACACTGAAACTCTACGTCCCAAATATTGGGGTGTATCAGGTGAATGAGGTGGCTAGGAGAGTGCCGAGACGTAGGCGGCTTGATAGACACAGTCAAAGTTGCTTAAGTTTGCCAACAAATGCTTCGCATTTCAACATAAAAGCCTCCAAAAACACAACAATATATAAGTTGGTAGGTAGTCGCAACTGAAAAGAAGTACCAAAGAAACAGTCACAGTAAGCGAAGTCCTCTTTAGTTATTCGTGCGCCTTCCTCGGCGTTTTAACAGCTGAGCTTTTATGAGTTCGCCACATTCATTGTTGATATCTGCGATGTCCCCAGTTACGCAAAAGGGGAAAAAAATTGGGGGACCCTTAAGCTTCGCCTTTAAGAGTTGAACGCGATAGTGAAATTTGGCCCCTAGTGTACACTTCAACCACTCAGGGCCTACTTATTAATGTGTGTTGTTACACACGCACACATGCGCACAGACACAGATGCACACAGGCGCGCGCGCGACATATCTATAGTAATGGTGATGTTTTCGATCTGTTTTATTTTATTCTTATTTTTTATTTTATTCTTATATTATTCTTATTATATATCTTATTTTATTTTTTATTTTTATTTTAATAGCACTTTTATGTCAACTTCGTGAAAATATTGTACAGTGATGTAGTCACATGGTCCTGTATTATGAAGTGCGCGTAGGCGTGACACTTTCATTCGTCAATGCTCACATTCTGTCGTCCTTGCATTAACTATCTGGCAGCTGTTCGATTTCTTCTGGAGACATCTTCCGGCCAACCGCAACAAGCATCGCCTTATGGTCGGTGAAATAGCAAACAGCACATTATCTAATGTTTGCTGTTTGCTTGATATGATAATGTCACGCAGTACTGTGACTAGAAGAGCCAGATGCAATGAGCGTCTTGGGGCAGCCACTTTCTTGGAGACATTGTCCTAATTCGGCGGTGGTAGCGACGACAGGCGCAGCTGTCTTTCGGCGGGTCACAAGAGAAAGAGTGCCACGGCTCGACGACGCACGCCATTTTATACCCCTCAGAGTTCGAGCTGGACGCTCCTTCAGAACGCGTCGACGGTAAGTATGAAATTCGAACGCCACAGCATCATTGACGCACGTTCATAGCAGACGCCTAGTGTTCCGCATACATAGATGCAAGCCGAAGATAGAAATGCTAAGAGCACGCGTCTGTCGCTTTGAAAAGACACCATGTGGCAATATCTTCCCTGACGTAGAACGGCGGAACCATGTAGGCTCTGCTGTAGTCGCATGGCCTCCGAGATGACGGGCGCGCCCGCCGTGTCGGAGGCCATGGTAGTCGAGACATGTTTTTAACAATGTCTCACAGATGGCAGCACATTATCTAAAGTTTCGTGTTTCCTTGATATGCTCAGTAATGTTGATTCCTCCTACAAATCGCCGAATGCGCTCCTTTTCTTCGTGACGCCTGCCGAACAAAATGCGTTAAGGAGACTCCTTCCACTACCTGACATTTATGTGGTGTTTTTTTTTTCCGAGGAAGTTCAAAGTAACATCGTGGCTTTGTGGTAGGACACCTGCTTGCCACGCAAACGGTCCGGGTTCGATCCTCAAAAGGACCGAAGATTTGTATTATTTATTTTATTTGCATCTTTTTCGATTTTTCGCTCACGGAGAGACACCGACACGGACGGCGGTATTTCTGCGAAGCGAGGTCTCTAAGGCTATCGCGGTAAAATCACAGCATTTCCACGGAGTGAATGATGATGAGTGGGCGAAGCCCCGGACGTTCATCGTAGATCGTGGCGAGTTCCGGATTAATTTAGTTAATGCGCACGCTACGAATCCTTATGGTTCAACTATGCACAAGTGAAATGTCCCACCGGCACTTCATTGCAAGTCAAGATACAGTGCCTATATATAGACCTTTTCACAGGAGACATGGAGCACCGCCATATTGGGCTTTGCACGGCAGTAAAAAATGCTTGTGTTGTCTGCTTCGTTCCGTTTGTTCTCGCGTGTGTATGCTGTTTGATAGCAAAGACCTAACAACTCGCCAAAATTGCTACTATAAACCCTCCACAGTGCCTTTCTGGGGGGTCACGCATTTGTTGCATAGCCCACCGGGGTTTATGGCGGCGCCCAGCGAGCCTTCTCTGAAATGGTGTATATATATAGGTGGCCGGTGAACGGTTCTCCAGCGCGAGCAGTCGCTATTTTTCAATCAAGAAATTCGCTAGAAGACCCTGCCTGCGGCAACGTTGTCACTCGCGGGTGAGGGCGCGTTCTCCTTCTTTGCGAGCTGGTAGAGCGTTCATAGAAGGAAGAGTGGTGGTGGTGGTGGTAGAGATTCTAAAGGAAAGGAAAAAGGCGCTAATTTCTGTCTCCCATACTGGGGACACGGCTAAGCGCCTTAGGGGAAGGGGATAAGGGACGTAAAGGTATAGAGAAGAAAGAAAAGAGAAGTAAGAGAGAGTGTTGGACAGCAGCAGCACGAAGAAGCACGTCCCGGGGCGCGCAAAGGCAGCCGGTGGTTAGACTGGCCGCACCAAAGCAATGGCGTTTCCGCCGCCGGCAAGTGTGGCTACTCGCTCGGCACGGCACTGGGCAGCGCGCTCGTAAGCGCAAGGATCACGCCGCGCCGCGGGTTGTCAGCCGGAAGTTCTTCGGCAACGGACCTCAGGGTGACGAGGAGGTGCTCGATGAGGGCATCTCGTGGATCCGCTGAGGGCGCGGTCGGTGGAGCAGCAGGCGACGCTGTAGCTGCTGGGCTTGCTGCGATGGTGATGCGACGGCGCGGTGCAGGTACCGGGCGGCGGCTGCCGTGGTCGTCGCTGTGTTGCTCGGGTGGGCTGGCCTTTAAAGCAGCAGCATAAGAGCGCACCTCGCGGGCCTCTTGCCGTACTGCTGCTTTGACCGCCCGTCTCGAGAGCGGCGTAGGCGATGAGGCGAGCAGAGTTGCCACGCGCCTTTCCTCCTGCCACCTGGGGCAAGTAGGATTATCGGCGGCGTGGCTCCCGCTGCAGTTGACGCACCGCGGCTTGCACTGCTCGCTGGTCTGATGTCGACGGCCACAGCGGATGCATTCGCCGGCTCGCTGGCATGCCTCGGCAACGTGGTCGAGGCGCCCGCATTGCCGGCACTGTAATGGGCGCGGCCTTACGTGTCGGACTCGCAGTCGCAGTCCCCGAAGCTTGACGAACTCGGGAGGGACCGAAGTTCCGAATCGCACCTTGAAGGCGCGACCCTCCCTTGTTGCCGAGAGCACGGGTGCGGCCGAGTCCATCTCGTCAAGCAGCTCCTCGATGGTGATGTCGCCGTCCACCCCGTAGACGCAGCCGAGGCTGGAGCGACGATCGGTTGGTTCCCGGGCGGTAACAGGGATGCCGTTGAGCTCCGTGATGGTGAGGAGCTCCGCCAGGTACACCGACGACGACGCATCCGCCGCCACGATGTTTCGACGGTGGTTGACACGCACCGCCGTCACACCCGGCCGCACAGAGAGCGCCGCAGCCAGCGCGAGGCGAGGCGATCCCGCGAAGGAACCACCGGGAGCGGAAGGGCGGTAGAGCACGGTCGCTACCGCTGCCGGGTCGGTCGCAATGGCCGCGGCTACCAGTGCCCTCGCTCGTCGGCGTGCAGCTTTGGAGACGACCTCTTGAAAGTCGTCCTCAGCAGGCACGGGGAGGGGGCTCGCGCGCGGACGGACTGCCGGAGTGCTGGGAGGTCTCGTGGGCGGCGGGGCCTCAGCTGCTTCGGGCGCGGAGACGCGGGGCTGCGTTCGAGGCTGCCTCTGCCGCTTTTTCCTTGCCCGCCGGGCTTTTCCGCCGACGAAATACACGACCGCCTTAGGGGGGCCTGCCGCGACGTCGACGGGGCTGGCTGTAGTGGTAGACGAGTGCGCTACGCACGTGGTGGCTGCAGGCGAAGGTGGAACGGTAGCGTCGCTCATGGCTTGCTTCCGTGGGCCGCCGTCGTCGCTCGCATCGTGGGGGCTCTTCCTTGTTATGGTGCAGCACTCCATCTCCTCTTCATCCGGGGACGCGGGAAGAGGAACGGCAGCGGAAGCGTCGGCGGTGCTCGATGCAGGGGTGGCAGCTACATCCCCGGCAGGTGCTGGCTCGGTAGGCGCAGGAGCGTTGGCGAGCTCATGAGTTGCCGACGCGGCATGCCGCTCTAGCACTTGCTGCGTCTGCTTCTTCTGCCAGGCCATGAACCTTTTCAGGCTCTTGTCGAGGGAGAGGCTCGGGTCGTCCTGGAAGGTGTCCGACTCGTCCATGGTTGCGTCACGAGGAATCGGAGCAGCACCGCGCACGAGAGGACACCAGGTCCCTCAGTCACAGTCCAACGAGGAGATCGAGGGACGCAAGCAAAGTCGGCGAACGCGGCACCGTACACTTGCGAGCGTTGCGGCCAGGCGGCCGCCTACGGTGGTGTCGAGCTTGCAACCGAAAGAGCGTTTCCATAGCCAACGCGCGCCTTTCGCTCTCTCTCTCGAAAGAGCGTTTCCATAGTCAACGCGCGACTGTTACTCTCTCTCTCTCTGTCTCTCTCTCTCTCACAAGACAGCAGATGGAAGCGTGAGAGAGCTCGCGCACCGGGAGGCACGCGCCGAGGGCGAGCGTGAGCCTCCCGGCGCGCGAGCTCTGGAGCGCGAGCCTACCGGCGGCGCGAGGTGGCTACATAGGTACTACCACAGAGGAGAGAAGGACCCACACCCTAAGGAGTTTCGCCCTAAAAGCGAACATGCTGTTGCTCTTTGTACACTACGTACATTAGAATAACTACGCGAAGGACACGCAAAAAGCGATAAAGAACGAAATACGGTTAATACACAGCCTGCCTGACATATCTTGCGGCGCTCGACTCACAACCCTTTCCCTTGTCCTCAGTGCGCTGCTACATACGGTGATAGTCAGGGTGAGAGCCGTAAAAGGTATTGGTAGGGAACGAATGGAAAGAGAGCGAAAAAATAATGGCACTGCTTGCGCAGAAGTGCAGAAGTGTAAAACGCACTCGCGCGTCTGCTCAACCCACCACTCACACTTTCTCTAAGTGAGCTACCACGTGATACGGACAGATATAATGATAGCACTGCATTAACTGCAACATAGTGTTGATTATCGTGAGACCCTTGCCCCAGCTCCGCTGATTCCTCATATTTCATAGGCGTGGAACTGGCTTTAGTTCCCTCATTGCTTCGGCCTTGGTGTTCCAACCATAAAAACAAACCAGCTCAAGTAGCTAAACGGTCCTGCCTGTGTAGAGCCCCCCCAGTTAATTCTTTGCGTCTGTAGAGGAAAGCCAAGAATTTTTGTTGGACTTTCTATACTCAAAGTAGCTATCGCACCAGGAAAAAGAAATTAAAGAAAGCGTATTTGAAATACCTTGTTGGTGCTCTTTTTTCTTCGCGGGTCCTGAAAAGTGTAAACGTTATATACTGCATAAATTACTAAGACGTTTTCCGACATAAGGCACCTGCTTTGACAAATGTGCCACACCCATCATATCAAACTGTTTAAAGTGGGAGTGAAGATTTTCACTCGCTTTTATTGCTGATGAATTAGACATGTGTATTTCATACCATGAGATGTTAGACAATAGCTAAGTGCTGCATGTCTCTTCTGTAACAAAATTTTTCGTAAGGTATTGCAGACTTGAAAATCGGGCCAATGTTTACAACACAGTTGTGCATAAAAGCCGCAACGCAGCATCTGATATGGATATTAGAGCACCAAGCTCAGCGACTCACTTGGAATTATAACTAGAAAGGGCAACTGTAAACTATACATTCGGAAATATACAGGGCGATGCAAGAGGCTTCTACATTGTAGCGAGAAACGAAGCTAGTGCGCGAAACATACAATTTACTCGACATGTACGAAATAACTATGCGTATATGCAGAAAACTGGAGTTCTGGCAAGCAGCGCTATAACATGGGATAAAATGGCATAGTTAAGCGTAGAAGAATAACATAGGACAGGCTAAACAGAATATCACAAGAGAATCATGCTTTGCGTATCGGACAAATGGTCAAAAGAGAATACTGAAGGCATGCATGTTTTGGTTTGTTTAAGATAAGCGCCGCTATTTTATGCGACGTGCAGTGCAGGCCGCGCTCATGTTGCACGCTACTCAGAGAAAGGTGTCTACCGTACTAGAAACTTCTGCATGCCCAAAGTGTACATTTGGTAACGTGTATAAATTCCGGTGATAGCACCAGAACTCGCTCTCAGAAGTGCATGAAAGCGCACGCGTTCCACCGCTGGTCATCTTTTACCGCCGACCGACGATTGCTCACGCCGCTGTCGTCATGCAGTATGATTTGCTTTGCTGCGCAGAGGCTCGCCCATTAAACAATTGAACGATTTCTGGGGTTTTCCATGCGAAAACTCGGGATAGCCATGCGGTAGCCATGTCGAAAACCATGGTATAGCCATGTCAATGCAGTAGTCAAAAAGAGCGCTGGCATAACAGGAATAGTTGGTCGCCTCAAACGCATTCTCTCCACGCGGGTGAAATTAACTATTTATAATTCACTGTTCTGCTCTTATTTAAACTACTCTATACTTGTCTGGGGCGCAACATTTTCGAACCTGCAAAAAATATATAAAATGCAAAAAAGTTAATTCGGTTTACTTAAAATGTGCCTTTTGGGACAGCAACTTATGACTTGTTTATTGATGCTCACATTATCACCATTCATCAGCTGTATCATTATAGACTAAGTGTCCGTTTTAAATTTGAAATTAAAGAGAACTTAGAGTGCTTAAGAGAGATTGCTTGCCTGGAAAAGAAAAAACAGTGTTATGCGACACGAAAAGGGGAGACATGGATGGTACCGGCCGCTCGTTTAAACTCTTGCAAACATTGTAGAACCACCTGAAGAAAACTAATCATCAACCCGTTTCTGCCGACATTGCCTATTTACATCACCTGGCTTTTACCGCTGGACACTGCATTACATTTCAGTGGATACCAGCTCACTGCGGCATTCTGCCCAGCGAAAAAGCCGACGAAGCAGCACGTAATGGTCTGCGATATCAAAACTATAAGCGAATCTATTTCATCAAATCTGATGCTTCCCAAATGTCTAAACGATTCGCCTACGAAGAAAGGAACCGGCTATGGAAGTTACCGACATATCATCACCCTTTCTTATACTCAGTCGACCCAGATCTCAAATCAAAACTACACTCCTACATCCCTCGGCATCTGGAAACATTGCATCATCGACTACGGCTGAACATTGCATATTCCAACGAGTTACGGTGCCGCTTCCATCAGGAGACAAGCCCACACTGCAGCAACTGTGGCTCTACTGAAACCGTAGCGCATATTTTGTTTGAGTGCCGAGCATACAATGATGAGCGTGCGCTCTATGAACATTGCATGCAATCATTTACGCAGCTCCCTTTATCACCTCAGGGTGTTTTCGGCCCCTTAGCTTGCCCCACACAACAGAGACGTGCGATGGACTTTTTATTTACATATTTAAATAGTATAGGTCAACTCGATAGACTTTAACTTTATCTCCGTCGTCACCATCACTCACCCATCATGCAACACATCCTATCACATCACTGCGGGTTGGTGCAAACGTGAAACATCATTGGACGCAATTAGGCATCACAGTCAGAGACACAAAGCCCAATTTTTCTTTCTCTTTTCTTTTTCACTATATCTTGTACTTCTTTCTACTCGTCTTTCTCTCCCCAAACTCCCTCCCCACGCAGAGTAGCATGTCAGCGATATTTCAACGCCGGCTAAATTCTCTGCTGTTCAGTAAAGACCTCTCTCTCTCTCTCTTCAATGCAACGCTTGTGCCATACCTTGCCTTCCCTTCTCAATCATTACATATTAACTAAGATCTATTTTGTTGTTCATCAGGCAAGTCACGCTTGAAATTTATAAACACTATTGGTTACTAATATGTATATATTCGTTTATTTTATTTCGATTATTTTTTATTATCTTGTTCAAGCTATTGTTTCCAAATGATGTACCGTCTTTACAATGATGTAACTTTATTTCTGATTTCTCTTTCTTAAATTATATGTAGATAAAACTGTCACTCTGCTGCCATTAGCCCTGGTTAATGGGGGCGGCGGGCTGGTCAAGCTGTCGGAAGACATTTTTTTCGTCGCTCCTCTGTCTCTTTGTAAAATGGACACAAATAAAGTTGATTGATTGATTGATTGATTGAAAACCAGCCGTGATGCTGAGAAACGCCATAGTAGAGGGGTCTAGACATTTTCCCGATCGGAAGTTCCCTAACCTGCACAGATATCGCACAGTACCTGGTCCTCAACATTTCGCCTCTTTTGAAATACAGCCACCGTGGCCGGGATTCAATCCCACTACCCTCAGATCAGCAGTCGAGTGCCGTAGCCACTAGACCACCGAGGCGGGGCCGCAATTGACAGTTCGACTGACAATGTCTTGAATTGTGTTACCTTGTGTTGAATTGTGACTCGGCTACAAGGGATAAAAGCATATGAGCTCTGCCAGCCGTAGACCCCAGCACTCGAATGTACACAATTAGAGCATTTTTAAAGAGGAAAAGGATCATACGATATTAATATATACGGAATGAAGTTTTATATGGAGTGACCGAGGTCCATCAATTTGCGACAAATATACAGTAAAGAAATTATAAATAACAAGCGCTTAAGTATTCATGAATTCTCCACATACATCGTATAAATGTTTATGACAAGAATAATGTAAGCGATGATATTATTTTTGAGTGAGTTCATCGCCATGACCACTTGACACCTCCTGAAGGTGCTTTCCTCTCCATGCAACGTACGTCCCTGCTTAGCCTATCCTGCTTATGGAGTCAAGTAGGAGTAAAGCAGGAGCTCTTAGCTGGGCTAATAAGGAACCCACACTAACAGCACAAGGATTTCTTTTGGAGGCAACGTCTATCCATAATTTGCTGGATTGCGCAACCGCCCATAGAATCGCCATTCGACAGCGTACTGCTCTGAATAGTAAGGGGTATACTCCGACGAACTGTGCATGCGAGACCACAAGTGCTATTTTTCACGGAGAACTTCGCCCGACGGTACCGTTGCCTGGGCCCCAGGTAGCCGTACACGAAGAGATTGTCGCGGAGGATGTCCAGCGATTGCGGCGGTCCAGTTACCGAACCGCCGCGATCTCAACACGATGCAAGAGTGTACGCCGCTGCTACACACCGAGCTACCGATGCTCCTTGCCCGCACCATGAGGCCACGCTCACCCAGTTTCGTCGCGAGCCACCGCCGCCCTCTCCAACACCATCCTCATTGCGAGTAATAAAGCGCTATGCACTGAAGAACACCAGCGTACGGCGTACCGCCGTCACTCATCCGCTCTGCTACCGCTGTGGAAAAGCCGGTCATAAGAAACTCTACTCCCAGTACCATGAAATGGGACTCCGTGGTTTCTCCGTGAACGCGCAACATCTGCAGGCAGCCGAGGACCTCGTGACACTGCGGACAACACACCGCCGGAGCGCAGTTGTAACGACAACGACCATCACGTTCATTTTCGCCCACCCGCTACATCTCGGCGGATCGCCGTCAGTACTCAGACCCATACTGCAGCTGATCTGCAAGTTCAGGAAATGAAAAATAGCGACTGATAGAGGTGCGGTTGCTTGGCGACGAAATGCCCAGGAGCCTTCCCCGCCAGCGCCTACGACGACCACCTTCCGAACAGGCACGGCGCCTGGCCAGAGCTTTCGCGATAGCACATAGACGTCGAAAGATCTCTCGGCGCGACGTGACGTTGGCGTAGCAAAAGAACTAAGCCATTTTCTGAAGGCCTGACCTAACACAAAGGAACCAAAATGAATCGCCAACGTCAATGACGTCATAGAAGGCCGCAGTGTGACGCCTTATGTCGACACCGGAGCCGGCTACTCTGTCATCAGTGGTCTATTCTGCGCGAAGATGAAGAAGATAAAGACTGCCTGTGAAGGACCTGATATTCGAACAGCAGGGGCCCACCTTTTGAAACCGACTGGAATCTGCACGGCGAGATTCACAATGGGGGACAGACTTATTCTGTGAGTTTTGTGCTCCTAGGTGTCCTCGACGGATTTCATCACAGGCGGGCATTCCCTCAACCATCATGGCGCAGTCATCAGCATAAGATCCGGGTCAATAACCCTTTCTTCGTAGAGTGCCATGCCGCCACTAGGCTACGTCGACTACCATGCCTTAATTTCGACGGAACAGCAAATATACGTTCCGCCGATTTCCAGCAACATTACTTCCATCAGCACCTACGAAACTAAAGACGTAGAAGGGGTCCCCCAGCGTGACCAGCACATGTTTCTAAACTGTCAGATTTGCGCATCAAGAAGCGTAGCTGAGGTGGATCAAGGTGAACCGAAGGTAAGGTGAAAATATTAGCCTACTGGATTCCCGGGGTCCGGCGACCACTTGCCCACCCTGCGAACGAGACTTCGATGTCAATCGCGGTCTTTCCAGGCATAAAAAAGAACAACTCAATGCCTTGCCAACCAATACAAGCAATCCTTCTTGTCGTCATAGGGGCTCCGTCAGAGCGCTCTGGAAAAACACCGCATACTAACCTACAAATATGCCTGTCTGCTCCGTCAAAGCCTGCACCGCTTTGGACCCTTGAAAGCCAGGACATCAAGAAACATGTCCACGAACGAAATGCTGCGCGACGACATCATACAGTGGTCTAGGAGTCAATGGGCGTCTGCTGTTGTGTTAGAGAGGAATGATGATGGAACTCTACGTTTCTGCGTCGTGTTGACTATAGTCGCTTGAACGAAGAAAGACGTGTATCCGCTCCCACAGACCAACGTTGCACACACCAACGCCTCCATTAGCAAAATGTATGGGACATAGCTCGATTTGCCATTGGAAGCGCGTTGTCGTGCGTGTCGAGTGGATGCCGCACGGCGGAGCTCAGAAATACACCACCGGAGCTGGCCGGAGTGAAGCAATCGGAGCCGCAGCGCGTCAGCTGCTCCGATTGATGCGGAGGCGGGAGGTGGACGGCCTACTTGCTTCTTAACAAACTTTTGCTTTGAAGCGACTAGAATTATGCTAATTTGATCGAATCAGTCCATTTATTGTAATGTTTTCGAGGAAATAGCAGCAGATTTAATGGTTCTCATTTTTTTGAGTTAGACACTGGTTGTTACACAGGCACACAGCCAGCTCAGTACGGGAACAAAAATTCCCTGGTATCCTGCCCATGACTCCCAATGGTGATTTAGGAGTTTTAAAGTGTGTCGCAATGCTGTTATTGCATTCGCTAGGCGAATCTTTGATGAACAGTCAAACTATCGTCAGAATTAGTTATTGTGAAGTAATACATGGTGAAGGAAGCTACATTTAGCAGTGATATAGCTTGCGGTTGTTTTGTCCACGCGCAGATTATGAAAAGTGTTTTTTTCTAGAGCGTTTTTTTTTTCGGCCAAGTTTCAGGGTGCTGAGGTGTTTTGCATTTTGGCGCTTGTGACCACGCTGGCCGCAGTGAATGCGGGGAAGGGCTCGTGAGCTCACGGTTGCCAAGTGAAAAAGCGTGAGAGCACAATGAAGCAAGTATCTATTTATATACATTGAAAACCTCGATTCTTCTCCACATATCACTGCGATACAAGGGCAACATACAGCTTCGGTGCTCGCACGTGAAGCGACGTTGCGCCAGTGATCGTCAGGCAGAAACGCCGACTAAAACTTGAGAACTTGTCGCGACAGTGATTTTATTTTCAGCAGCTTTGCAGCATTGTTCGTGTAGGTGACTCTCGGCTTTCTCGCCTTAAGTCTTCAATTATTTTTTGCAGTTCGTCGCCATCATTGCTAAGGAGTACTATGTCGTGTGCAAATCGCAAGTTACTTAGATATTCGCCGTTAATGTTTAGCCCTGTCTCGTCCCAGTCTAGTCTTCCGAAGATTTCTTCCAAGCATGCAGTAAACAGCAGTGGAGAAATTGTATCTCCTTGTGTGACACGTTTCTGTATTGGGATTTTTCTGCTTCTCTTATGGAGGAGCAGGGTGGCTGTAGAATCTTTATAGATGTTGGCTATTATGTTTACGTAGCTATCGCATATTCCTTTTCGGCGTAATGCCTCTAGAACTGCTGGTATCTCTACCGAATCGAAAGCCTTTTCATAATCTGTGAAAGCCATATAGAGGGGTTTGTTGCATTCGGCGGACTTCTCGATTACTTGAATTATCACATGAAGGTGGTCTATGGCGGAGTATCCTTTCCTAAACCCTGCTTGTTCTCTTCGTTGATTGAATTCAAGTGTGGCCATTATTCAGTTGGAGATAACCTCCAACAGAATACAGATAACCTTCAACAGAATTCAAGTGTGGCCCTTATTCTGTTGGGATTACCTCCAACAGATAACTTCCAACAGAATTCAAGTGTGGCCCTTATTCTGTTGGCATAACCTCCAACAGATAACCTACAACAGAATTCAAGTGTGGCCCTTATTCTGTTGGAGATAACCTCCAACATAATTCAAGTGTGGCCTTTATTCTGTTGGAATAGCCTCCAACAGCGAAACAAAAAGCTGTCATGATTAGTTAGGGTCCCCCAGTGCGTGTCCCGTTATATGCGATTTGCCTATGTTGGTTGGTTGGTTGGTCCTTGGGTACCTTGGCACAACCCAATCTGGGGGATCGGCCATGAACCGAAAAAGAGGTTTGTGTGGGAGAGAACTAAGAAAAATACGAAAACAATTGTTGTACAACTTTTATAATCAAATTTCGATTAAAGGAATAGTTTTCTATGCAGACTGAAGGAATATAATTAATAAAAGAGAAGAGAGCGCTCTGGAGATTGTTTCTCACGTACTGAGATCATGATTAAATATATATAAGATGAAAAACTAAGCAGATCAACATTTAATTCTTTTTGTCTCACGAAGAAAATCGCATGCGGCCATACAAACGTTCCTGTGACTAAATCCGAGAATAGTCGCACCAAGAGAGAGCACTACCGGAAGAGACAAATTTAAACCCATGTTTCTCAAGGGTATGTGCGGCATTCACACGAGCGCTTCTTTCTTCTCTTGCGCAGATGACCTCATTCCAGTACTACACTGTCAAAACGAGGGTTGGCAGCCGAAAGAAGAAGAAAGAAAAACAAAGACCTAATTGAGTGAGGCCAAACATGTATCGCCTTTTCTACAAATCCTGATCAGGAAAATTTTGCAAACAAGAATTTCCTGGGGCATTGTTCCTTGACATAACCAAAGCTTCTGACTACCTTAGTCACAATAATTTGGAAAGCAAACTCGGGTATATTGTGATTGATGCGCCGCAAAATGCGTTTCCTTTCCAATCGTCAACAGGCTGCTTATGTTCGTTCCACATTATCAAACTTTTTGATTGCTAATCAAGGCATTCCAAAAGCTCCTCTTTTAGCCCCTCTTAGTTTCTATTTATGCGAATGACGTTCCTCAGTCACTACCTCTGACCCTTTTCTTTATGCTGATGACACTACCACATTGGCCCCTGATAAATCGATTCACTCTTTGGTAATTAAATTTCAGAAGGATCTAAATAGCTATTTCTCCTGGTGCTTTTGCAAATCACGCACCGCAAGAAAACTAAGTTCATGATATTTCGCTCAAGTAACATTCAAATATTTTCCACTCATACATTTCCTTCCTACCAAACATACTATCAAATTAAAAGACATGCTGCTTGTCCGTGGCAATGAATGCTCTTTCATAGGAGTTGTTCGTGACATCAACGTAAAATATTCTAACCGTGTCACGCACTGACGAAAGAAAAGATATCATACGGTATTACAATTTTGACCCAGGCACCTAAGTACTTTAAGACATCGACCGTAAGTAAATTATACTACTGCTTTATTCATAGTCATATTAGTTTTGTAACCTACATGGGGCACTACATATGAAACCCATTTACCGGCCATTCAGCACATTCAGAATTAATTCATTATACTAATAACATACACTTCGTATCGCAGTAGTGCATCATTATTACCTTAGAACTTTGATGTGCCTCCTAGTGATAAATCATTGAAATATCATGCCACCATCTCACCTAGTCACTGTTTCATCTTGACCATCAAGTGTATTTTGTCCTGATACTTTCCTTGGATACACCCAGACCTATTCAGTTGGAAGTTCCGCTTCTCCTGTTCCTGTGTTTCTACCTTTGTGTGTATGTTGTTCTAGAGGCGGCTTCATCATGACCTTAAGTAAATACCAACTAGGCCAGCAAGCTGTGTTGTTAAAACCCACCTAGATTTGCTTCAATTGGAAGGTTTTTTTACTACCTTCTGTACGTTAAAACTATGGTCGCGCCACTGGGTATTTGATTTAATCATACGAAATTCTTAACGATCCCACATCCGACAACATTCTAGGAATGGTCTTTTTCAAGAACAATTTTACTCTCATGTGCTTAATTATTAGATGTATATTTCTTCCATACTCCTCTTTGTTTTCGCACTTTGTTTTCTCATTATAGTATTGTCAGTAATATTTACGCAATTATTCTTTCTTTGCAATCTTAGACAGCACATCTCCCTACTGCCTTGCGTTTTCGGAACCCCTGTATATTTATCGGGATGATGTTCGGCTTTGACGCTAATATGTGAAATCAACCTCCTCTGCAACCAGTCTTTGTCGTCAGGTGAGCTGCCTGATGATTGGAAGATTGGTAAAGTAGTTCCCGTATTTAAATCCGGTGACAGTGACTCGCCCCATAATTATCGACCCATTTCACTAACATGAATACCCTGGAAACTACTTGAACATATTAGCCCCGCCACGGTGGTCTAATGGCTACGGTACTCGGCTGCTGATCCGAGGGTCGCGGGATCGAATCCCGGCGGCGGCGGCAGCATTTCGGTGGAGGCGAAATGTTGAGGCCCGTATGCTGTGCGATGTCAGTGCACGCTAAAGAACCCCAGGTGGTCTAAAATTTCCGGAGACCTCCACTACGGCGTCTCTCATAATCAGAACTGGTTTTGGGACGTTAAACCCCACAAATCAATCAATACTTGAACATATTATAACTTGTCATATCTACGATCACCTTGAATCAAAATAATTTTTCTTCTCTAATCAGCATGGCTTCAGAAAAGGCTACTCATGTGACACTCAGTTATTCGAAGTCACGACTGACCTTCACTTTAACATGAACACTAACGAGCAAACAGATTGCCACTTCCTGGATTTCGCCAAGCCATTCGATACTGTCCCTCATTGTCGCCTAAATTCTAAATTGTCTGCCCTTTGTATCGATTCATTAACCCTGTCTTGGCTATGCAACTTTCTGTCTTCGAGTCGGCAATTTACGGTGGTCAACGACATTTCACGTCACGTCGGGTGTTCCCCAAGGCAGCGTGGTAGGACCGTTACTCTTTTTAATATACATTAATGATTTACCTGGTAACCTTTCATCCTCTGTCAGGTTATTTGCGACGATTGCGGGATCTACCGCAATATTAAATGTTTTGATGATCATTCCGTGCTCCAAAGTGACCTAGGCCTAACCTATCTCGGCGTTCATATTTCATCCGATTGAAGCTGGACTACGCATATAGCAGCTATTTCATCGAAAGCCTCTCAATCCCTCAGCTATCTCCGCAGAAACCTGCGCAACGCTCCTTCTAACGTACGTGCCTTATCCTATCTCACTTATGTTCGCCCACAGATCGAGTATGCGTCATCCATATGGTCCCCACATCAAGATTACCTTGTCCGTATGTTGGAAGCCGTCCAGAATAGGGCAGCGAGATTCATCTCTGGCAACTACGACTATCATTCAAGCATCACTCTAATAAAACGAGATCTTGCACTTCAATCACTAGAACTCCGCGCCATAGCTCTGTTATGTTTATTTCGCCGGGATATTTATAGTAATAGATTGCACTGTTTGCCGCCGCTTCATACGCCGCTGCGCACATCTCGATGCATTCACAACGCACGTAGTTTAATGCAAATTCATGGTAACACACAGGCATTTAACTCTTCACCACTACCTAGAGCCATTGCTCATTGGAACGGTCTTCCTGATCACATTGTATCCATTGCTAACCGTGAAACTTTCCGTGATAACCTGATGTCGTTGTGCGTTATATAGCCTTGTATAAAGTTGTTGCACTTTACTGTTCATAATATTTGTCTTGCTCGTTTCTTTTATTTTTTTCCCTTATTTTGTGTTATTTGTTTAATTTGTGTGTATGTTACGTTTTCTAAATGCAGATGCCCCCCTTACTCAATGCCCTTCAATGGGCCTGTAAGGAATTTTGAATAAATAAATAAATAAATAAAACCTCGAGCCATATCCGGTGGAGCTAATTAGCCTAAATACCAATATTTGCCTAATTTCCATATTTACCCTAATTAACTTCGTACACGTAGCGATACACGTTAATTAAACTGGTTATTTAGGGGCTAAATAACCAACCGTGCATGTGCTCCACCATGCCGCTTGCGCGTAGAGCGCAAGCGATCTGCCACTTCCCGCGGTAGCCAAAGAGAGAGCCGCGCCACCTGCATTGTACCGCGATCACGCTACCTCCAGCTACAGAATAGGAGTGCCGGACCAAGTGTGTGTTTTACTATAAACGAATCACACAACCACCACGTTAAACTCAGTATACAGCTCGCACCTAACCGTACGCAGTCATGCGTCTCCAGAAGTTAAATCGTACTTCCGAGAAAGAAGCTGCGATCCTAAAAAGAAAAGAATGACACCGATCAGCTTTGCTATGCATGAGCTTTGCGCGGCTTAGTGAAAGCTTCTAGCTATTACTTTGATCGTCTGCGTCCAGAAACTACGGCGAGTGCCTGACAAACATATTGTCACCTGAAGCAAATGTCCATGCAGGCAAAGGCCCGCTCGGGTCGCATTATTCTTTGACCTAATTAGTGCAAGTATTTTCGTTTAGACATGTAACAATTTAAATTAAGCTGATACATAGTTCCATATGGTGATAACAGCGAACGGTATTTTTTTCGCTATTGGCATCTAGGAATAATTTCTGGGGTTTTGCATCCGAAAACCATAATATGATTACGAGAGATGCCAGGCAGAGGGGTTCCGGCAATTCATACCACCGGCTGATTGATGATTGATTGATTGTGGTTTGGTTGGGAAAGGACGCTAATTTCTGCAGCCCATGTAGGGAGCACGGCTAAGCGTCCGTGGGGGTTGGGGAAAGGGAGTGAAAGAGATAGACAGGAGAGAAAAGCCGTAGTGGAGGGCTCCGGAAATTTTGACCACCTGGGGTTCTTTAACGTGCACTGACAACGCAAAGTACACGGGCCTCTGGCATTTTCGCCTCCATCGAAAATGCGACCGCCGCGGCCGGGATCGAACCCGCGTTTTTTGGGTGGCAGCCGAGTACCGTAACCACTACACCACCACGGCGGACCACCGGCTGGGCAGTGCTAAGCCATTCTGGCTTAGCACTGCTCAACCCCCTCCCTCCAGACATGTTTAAACGGAAAATCCGGAGGTTTTTTCACCATGTTCTGATATCGATGGCACTGATAGCCCTGTTAAAGCAAGGGTGGTTCAATTTGCTCAGAAACACATCAATTATTTAAAATATCCGACAGAAAGGCGTGTTCAAACTGAAACCGAAACGGGTAGACGCATCATGCAGTGTAGGCGATGACGTCAAAGGCTACCCATTGGCAGTTAACAGCTACGGTTTTGAGTGATGAATTATGGCCGCTGTGCTTTTGAAGGCCTCCATGTTCGGGTTGACAGCGTTGGAAGTGATGACGTCAAGGCACAGTGTGGTCCGCACGGGAATCAGCTAAAGCTATTTAAAATAAATTTTCAGGAAAATAAGTTACTTGCAACCGCGTGGTTGGACATATAATATTATAGTACCGAGCAGAGTACACATTAAAAATTTATTAATAATTTTATTGAGATCAGTGGACACTGAAGAAATGCCAAAAGCTCCCTTTAATGCCTGCATTCTTTTGAGGTTCCCGCAGATGGTGGTTTGTCCACTCATTTCTTAATATTACTACTCAATTCTTGTTGCACATAAGCCGCAAAAAGCATTAACGTGTCGGTTAGTGAAAATACACACGAAACTGCCACATTCGTGGTGCAGGTACTGCCCGGCCCATTTTTCTGCGCCTCTTAAAAAGCGCCCATCATTTTGGGAAGTTCAGTATTAAAACGGAAACATGGACGAGGTAAACTCTTGCAATGTTCCTCTCAGTGAAATACAATTTTCATGAAACTTAAACGTGGCTTCAGATGCGCCACACATTTTCGCTAGGGTGGGTACACTACAAGAAGTCTTATGCATTACTTAGAAATAAATGGAACAAATCGTGACACAACATACCTTTAGTCTTCGCACCTTCTGTGCTCCTTATCATCATGGCCGCCACTGCAAAAGAAGCGTAAACAAAAAACGAAAGCATACTAAGTTGTGTTTCATAGTGTGCTTTTTTACACCTTATGGAGCATAGTGTAACACTTACGACCACTCCATTTTATGACGCAGTCGTATAGTGACTGAAAATGGCTTTACTCTTTTTGGTACATGAAACGTTACCGTTGATTTATTATCGAATGCGGGTTCCACCAACGAGCTCTGGTATAAAAGCTATGTGCAACATTCCCCTTGAATAATGGAATTTCTAGGGTATGAGAACTTGTGCGCTAAACGGTGCTGGGTAAACAATTGAGCAGATACGTTAAGTACACAGGAAGATGATAGCATTAACGTAACTATAGTTTGCCGCAGTCTTGAACTAGCACTTAGTAGAGAAAACAGACAACTCGCAAATGCCTACGACAACGGTAGTACATGCGAAATGTTCTAGCGTTCTCGTGGCGCACTTGCTTTTAACTCTGAAGGCCCTGGATGACATTTCTATCAAACTACTATGTTATCGAAATTTATTTCTGATCAATTACTTTTTTGTTACAATACCAAACTGTCGAGAAATTCAATGAAATCCATATCCTCTTCTAATTTATTCAACGGAAATGACTTATACTTCACATTTCGATGTCCGGCAAGGCATTTACTTCATATACATGTACCCTCTAAAGGTTAATTACATTCAGTAAGCTGCGGCGCCTAATTCAATACCTCTAACTTACCAGTGTGGGCATGCACCAAAACTGATCGTGCTGTAGGCAATTGTCACGTACGCGAAAGCATATTAGCTTATATCTGTTCAAACCTATCATCCTTTCTCGTCATACATTCGTACATTGCCATAGCAGCTTTGGTATGCAAAGTAATGCGCGACAAATACGTTGCCGGCTTACTGCGCGTCGAAAAAAAGAAAGGCTTGGGATATCCGCCAAAAGAAAAAGAAAGCGATTAAATTGCTGTCGCGTATCTAGTTGCGACATGTCGATTCCACAGCCTCTACTCGCCTGAACAGATTCCCCCCACTCTTTCGCAGCAGCGGCCCGAGAAGAATAGCGAATATCTTATGAACGTTTTATATATTTACATGTCTTCAAAACGCCACTTGCACAACGTACGATAATCTGCTCAAGAAAAACATTCATGGCGATAACTGCACAAAAACTCACACACTGGGCGTATAGAGGAAACACAGACGAGTGCAGTCAGTGCTTGTCCGTTTACTCTGCGCCCAGTCTGTGTTTGCGCAATCATCACCATAAATGTATACCGAATGACCCGTTTCTCCACCCTTCTTCACGAAAAACATATTAGACATACTGGGGCGAATGCCGTTCCGACGTGACATTTTTTCTTTGTTTCTTTCATCTGTTGAGTGCGATATTCATCCGCGTGTTTGTATTGTTCGAAGGACACACCTACGAAGTTTTCGGGACCTCGAAGCCGCCTAATCTTAGCATGGAAATGGCTAGGAAATGGAAATGGCTTGGAAATTCGCGTGCAACTGGTTGCTTGCGAATTCAACCGCGCACTGCAACTGTAGATGCCGTTGTATGGAGAACGCTTCGTATTCCATGCTGCGGATTCATATTTCTTGCATACCACGAGACGAGCTTGAATTTAGGTGGGCGTTGAAGGCTGCAACTCGGGTCGTCATAGGAACAAGCTGGTGATTCTCAATGATTATGCACTGGTCGTACACCTTGCGAAGGTTGAGGCATTCGAGCGGCCAAGGAAATCTCGTCTCGTCGGGATGGAACGTTGGTAAAACGCAGAAGGATGCCGACGAAGCCAAACGAAATTAAATGACTCTTCGACGCCCACACAGGAGATCACAGGACATTAGTTTACAATGAATGGGAACAGATGAAAGCAGTGAGTTTAACGCGCTTGAATATATGGCATCAAGTGCGCGAGTATATCGCATAGAAATTTCCATCGTCGTGGTCAAAAGTGCATGCCTTTGGCTGGACATGAAGGGACCCAAGATAAATGCGGTGATTGAGATTTTGTTCGCTTCAAAGCACGTATGCACTGTCCCACCAGCCTTTAAAGTGGCCTGTAGAGTCTGTACGTTCTGCAAGGGCGCTGGACGTCACGCTGTCCTTGTTGACTTTGTCCTGATGCTTCTGGAATCCTCTTTAATTTAACATCCTCGATCGGCGTCATCCCACGCTTTCATCAATCGGAAAACATTATATCTTTAGAGGCGAACCTCTCCCTAGAAAGAAGGTGTTAGTACAAGTAGTCCACAAGAAGGCGGGTCACGAATTGATCGTCGCCGAACGCACTTCTTGCGACAAAAAAATTCGGGCACCTATGCACTAGTGTGGTGTACACAGAGTATCCTCTGTATACACCCCACAGTGCATAGGTAGCTGGTGAGGTACCATTTGTCTTTTCTCTCTTCCAATCCCTCAATTCCTTCTCCCACTCCTTGCTAAGCTTTCGTGTATAAGGATATGCTATTATCTACACTCATACCTCCTCCTGAACCCTCTTCCAATCTCCCCTTTCGCTCATCTCCACTTCCTTTCCTCGCTTCGCCGAAATGAACAAGATTATCCTGTCAGCTACCCTCTCCCCTCCTCCTTCCTCACCTTACCCCAATCATTCTTCCTCGCCTTCACATCCCTCTACTATCCCTCCTCTACCTACATCACACCTTTTTTCTTCCTGACAACTTCCCACAGTGTAGTGCACAAGAAAGAGCTATAGTCTACCCTCTACCCTCCAAACATTCCTCCTCACTCTCACATCCATTTCCCACCCCTTACTACACTATACTACGCCAGGCTACCTGTCGCGGTTGCCGCGGCTACGTGCAGTGCGCTCTCAAATATCGCTCATTGGCATTTCGTATAAGTTTACACGCACTTATTTCATAATGTTGGTAGTTTTCTACGGCCTATGTTAAAAAGTTTCGCTGTTAAGAGAGAGGAGGACGCCCTGTGGCCGCCTCTAAGGGTTTTACGCATTGTCGCTCGAGACTTGGCGACAGCAGCGATTCCGCTGGAGGCAAAGCAAGACTGAGTGGATGTTCCTAGGGTAAATGTCGTAAAGCTTCACATGGCTCGACAATTATTTCAATCGGAAGATGGTTGCGTATGCTTACAAATGTTCCCACGTCATTCTTATATAGCTATTTATTATTAGTTTAAGAATAATTGGGTGTAAAAGTTATTATAATGCAATATATTAACCCTTGTGTATTGTCACGGGCCAAATAAGAGGCAGCCTGAAGTCCACGTCTTTTCAGGAATTCGACTAACAACGTTCTCTTCTTCTTCAACATAAAACGCGTATGCGCCAGCGTCGGCGGTTCATGCGTTAAGGTATGTGCCAATATTATAAGTGCGTTACAATAATTATGAAAACCTGAGGGGCTATAACTTGCTGCGAAATATAAATCAACAGTATGCTATAAATAACCACAGGAGATTGGTGTACGTAACGTATGCGAAGCTTTCAGCGAAAGGTTTGCTCCAAAAATAATTTCGGTGACCTGGTACTTTATATAGCGCACCCACACATCAGTCAACAGATGGGAGTAAGAATTTCTTCTCCACCAAATTTCTGGAGGCTTTACTGAGAATTGAAGGTTGCGATTCTCAGAGTGTAGCACATACGAGGTGGTACTAAGCGCAAGAAAAACCCAAAGAACTTGGAGCCAATGTGCCACATACTTTTATACAGACTTCATAGCATAGAAATCTACACTGGTTCGAAATAAAAGCTGTGGAAGATGAGACTTATTCTCGTCGATCTTCAGCAACAGCAACTCACCACTAATCCAAAGGACGATGACAAGCGTGACTCCTCGAAACATGCTGTAGCCTGGGCTTTCTCCTAAGAAAGGGCGAACAGACGAGGGACTCTATTCTGAGGAGTATAAATACCATAGAACGGCGTGGGATGATGAACTACCTCACGATAATTACTCGCCCGTGTCAGCCCTACCAGGATAAACGAGCACCTGGCTATTCACTCACTCCGAAGGTATTTCGACCATTTGAAATGTCAGCACCTAGTCGACGGCCTATTCCAAATGCCCAGGCTGTTTATTGCTAAGGGTTTGCACTAATGATACTCAGAATTCTGTGGGATCAGAAAGAGGCACCTACAATAAAAGCTGCTAGATTTCCCCGTATAAAACACGTACGTATGCTAGTGATATAAACAAAGAAAAGAGAAACTTTAAACTGCTTCTCGACCAGTTAGGCTTATTCGTCAAACATAGCGGTATGTAACAGCTCTGGAGCACTACGTTTCTTTGCACTGTGTGCGTCTGCTTGTCATCGTGGGCTTCTGGGCTATTTCACTATTATCACACTCCTATTACACCAAGAAGAAGCAAACGGCGTTCTTTTCGCACATCTAGAAGCTTTTTCGAAAACGATGGGCAAATGGAACTCGTATTCAGGTGCCAGTCGCATTGGAGTGCTTACAGCCGCATGGTTTTTAGGTCCCTCTTCACTTATACTCAGACGCAGACAAATTATTCCACATATTCCCTTGGGTATCGGCGTATTCAATATATTTTGAAGGTATTGCGAACACACGTCGAAATGTTTAGCGAACGTCACCTTCAGCGTAGAAAATTGAGAATGTCTTCTAGTAATTGCACTGCCATTTCTTTCTAACCGCTTTTGGAGAGAAAAACTCCCATGACTCTGAAGAACACGGTGCTATGAAGCTGCGTAAGCTGCCGTTGCTGCGTGTTTGCTCTTCCTCATGAAAGCGGCAGCAATAGAGTAAGTGCTGCTGCTTCTCGTCGTCGTGTTCAAATTCAACAACAATCTTTTTGTTTTCCTTCCTATTCCTCTCCTTTGGTGCTTTTTTTTTGTTTCCCTTTTTCTTTATTGTGGTCTTCGTAGTTTTCCGAAAAACCATTCCTATCATATCAAGCCCGTCCATGAGAATACAACATGCCGAGCCGAGTCAGTCAGGGCAGCGCCTCGACTATTTTCTTCAATGCTAGTGGCATGCATCTGATGCGGACGTTCACCACCGTCTCCGTCGACTCATTCCTACCCTCTTCCTGTCGCTGGCGCTCGCTCTTGCTTCATGGTAGAAGGGGGAGGTGCCCTTTATGTAGCGCCTCGTTGCCGCTGTCGGAAGAAGTATCTTTTTCATAAGTTCTAACTATATGCGCGGGTGCGCGCTTTGAAACCCCTTTTGATTACCATGCTATGCTCTCACACTGGGTGTTGACGAGACGCGGCATTTGCTGGTAGCGCGCCTGTGAGAAGCCGATAACGTTGTTCAGCTGTCGCGAAAGTATTTTTTTTATTGCGAAATGGGCTTGCCCTTAAGGCATAATATATGGTGTATTTTGTTTCTGCTATTTCGGCCGCACCATCTATAAGCGCAAAATCATCTTCGTGAATGAGGCGCCTGGGAACACGAACGGTACAAGAAGACAAAGAAGACAAAGACAGTGTGCGCCGATTTGTTCGGTGCAGGGCATTTTACAGAGTACGCGTCTGTGCATAGGTGCCTACTGCTAGAATCTTTGTGCAAGGTGTTCGTGCGTTTTTGCTACGCTGAAGTGCAAAGTGTAGTATAACAAAGGGGTGAGCGGCATGAAGCCGAGGCCACGCGTGCCGCGTCTACCACCGTCTGCGGATCACGACAAACGTCTTTGTGCTGAGCTCGGTGCGAAACTTCGAGAAGCGTTCGTTCGGCCACGTAGCCTCGGACAATGACCGAATGCGCATGCGTCGGCGAGAAACGCTAAATATCTTAGCGCCCATCAGCTTCGCTGCTTCCCTACCTTTCGGTCACTAGTGTCACATTCTTTTTTCGTTCTATATCGTACTGCGGACTCGTTAATTTTATATAGACGTTTTTCTTCATCCTTCACATTTACGAATCATATCTTAATTCCGGGTAATGCAGTCATTATATACTTTTCAATTTAAGGATTGCGGTAGGAATCAGCATCCGAATCAGTTTCTTTATTGGTAAAAATACACAATTGCTGCACGTGTGTAGTATACATAAGGAGGTCCCATAGTCAAAGACAGTATCGGGACCAATGGCAGATTTTGCTCACATTAAGATAAACAGTAGTAGAACTCTTCCTAAGTATCGGTAGTACTAAACACGCTTGTAGGTATAACAATGTGGTAAAATACAAAAGTAAACTGTAATCAACAAAAAATACCAGACCAAACTTTAATAAACAAAATATACACAATGAAACAAAATGCAACAACAACAATCCTAAATACATTTGCAATAAAACTATAATAAACAGGATAAAGGAATTGAAAGAAATTAAGGCATCAAAGTAATTACTTAGTACGTATGATGTGTGATTTCAACTCTGTCTTGAATTCATGTAAGTGCCTTTACATTTTGCTAGAAACAGGTAGTGAATTTCATAGCAATATAGAAGAAAATTCTACTCTGTTTACCATAAATAGTCCGTACTTTAGGCGAAAAAACATTGTTAAGCGCGAATCTGGTATTACTATGTGCGATCTGGTCAGATGATAGGAAGCAGATAGTAGGCAGTAATCCTGTGAGTATGAACACCGGTTGAATAAAACAAGATTTTGTAAGCAGATCGCCGCGCGTTTTTTTCTAGAGCAAGAACTTCACGACATCATTTGATCACGCCAGTCCACGCCGTGAAGGCGTCACTAGTAAGGCTGCGCAGTATAGAGGTTTTCCAGGCACATAACTTGCCAGTGGCATGTTCCAAATTCTTTTTATTAACATTTCCTCTTGCCATAAAAATACTGTTTTGTGTAAAATCTGAGGCAATTTTAGTGCTCACAGGATTGTTACATCATAGCTTACTGCTGATATGTTGGCCGAAAACACAGTTTGTTATCAACAGCCAATAGCCACTTACTTGGACCACTCTGACGTGCTGGCAGACACTGCATGCATCTGACAATCACCAGTGTCACTCCGGCACATGAGACTCCTAAGACAACAAACATTGCAATAGGTGAGATTTGCATATTCTCAGCTAGGTGCGATCATTCAAACAATTTTACTACAGATATATATTGCAAGGGAAAAAGGCTATCAGTTCGTCTGGACTTCAGAGGGCAGAATCTTTGTTCGCAAGCAGCATGACATGCGTGCAATCAAGATCTCAATCGAGGATGACCTGACTAGAATTGCGTAACAGCCGCTGAAAGTAAGCAACCGATGACACCAGTAAATCATGGCTACTCATTTAACTTGTGAACATTTCAATAACTTAGTACAAGTTGAGGAGTGTTTCCGTAAAAAACACGTTTCACTTTTTCACATGAACGCAAGAAGCCTCAGAAACAAACATGTAGAAAGCGAGGCTTACTTATCTCAGTTAGATTGTTGCTTTGATTTTGTAGCTTTCACTGAAACTTGGTATTCAGATGATGCAGACGTGCACAATTTTATGGATTATAAGCATGCTTCTGTTTTCCGTTCTGGAAGACGGGGCGGAGGCGTGTCCCTTTATGTTCACCAGCATAATCACTTCTACACTCTAAGCGAATTTACGTGCATGTGCGATGATTTTGAAACGGTTGCTGTTGTGTGCCGCAACTTTGTTATAGCTGTTGTTTACCGCCCGCCTCAGGCGGTACTCTCAAATTTTCTTGACTATGTCGAAGCACTACTACATCACGCCAATGCTAACAATTGGCAGGCCATTATTGTTGGTGATTTTAATGTAAACCAGTTTACCGATAATCAAGCAAAATTTCAGCTACTTGAAGTTACGCTTGCGAACTGCGATAACCTAATTCAACAAGCCACGAGGGTTACCGCGCTGTGTGATACGCTCATTGATTTATGCTTCACAAGTGTACCAAAGGCTGAAACTTGCTCTGGTGTCCTAGCTACAGATATCAGTGACCATTTATCCGTATTTGCAATTTTTCCAACTCATAATTATTTGAAAGAAAGAGAGTTCACCACGAGATACATAAATGAACGCAGCATCACTTTATTTCAATCTTTAGTCGTGAACACAAACTGGGAAGCGGTATATTCAGAGCGTAATCCGTCTAAATCATATGAAACATTTCTGACAAAACTACAGCAGAGTTATAATGCTGCTTCTCCCTTGACAGCCGTAGTTAAGCACAGAAAGACCCGGAAGGCATGGATTACGACGGACTTTTATTATCGTATTAAACAAAAAGAAAAATTATTTGGTACTTTTCTAAAAGCACGTGATCTTCAAATACTCCTGGAATTCAGGAAGTTTAGAAATAGGCTCAATGCTGACCTCAGAAAGGCCAAACTTTCCTTTTTCGAACGCAAATTTGAAAGTGTTGCCCGGAAAAGCTGCAAGACATGGAAGATATGTCGTGAATTAACAAGCACTCCTTCGTCAGGAGTACCACCGGAATTAGAAGTTGACGGCGTAAGATATTCTGGAGATTCTTTAGCAAACTTGTTAAACAATTATTTTATCAACGTTGGCGCTGCTGAACCCCTCCCTACTGTACACACAGAGCGAAGTTGTATGACGTACGTGCGTAGTGCTGTAAAAGACGCGCTGTTCCTGTCTCCTACTTCAGAAGAGGAAAAGTTCCCTTGAAAATAAATCAGCAGCAGGAGAAGACGGCATAAAAGCTTCACCAGTTAAGGCTGTGGCACATGACATTGCAAAGCCATTAACTCAGATTTTTAACGAAATGATATCGTCCGCTATTTATCTTGATAGGCTAAAAATTGCTCGTGTGACTTTACTTCATAAAGGTGGGAAGTGTAATGTGTTGGGTAATTATAGACCAATATCTGTGCTATCAATCTTTTCTAAAGTTACAGAGAAAATCTTGCGCACGCGATTTAATAAATTTTTATCAACAAGAAATGTTATTGTAGAGCAACAATTCGGATTTCAAAAGGGAAAGTCTACAGAAAAAGCCCTAGTGCGAATTAAAGATAAAATCATCCAAAACATTGAAAACAAGTTATTTACAGTAGGTATATATCTAGATTTCCAGAAAGCATTCGACTCCATCAAACACGAAATTTTATTCCGTAAATTAGAAGCCTATGGCTTTAGAGGTAAAGCTCAAAACCTCATCCGTAGTTATCTAGAGAATCGTTCACAGTAGGTTTGTCTCCCGGACGCTCAATCTGAAAAAATTGTAATCAAGTATGGGGTGCCTCAAATCTCTGTACTAGGCCCTCTACCATTCATAATATATGTAAACGACATTGTTAATATCCCTTTTTCCCGCGAGGTGTTAATGTATGCCGACGATACTAGTGTTTTCTTTTCTGGGACTGATCTGAAGGGGCTAGAGGCAGTGTCAAACAACTGGGTGAATAAACTTGATGTTTGGGTATCTTCTAATAACTTAAAAATAAATGTTAAAAAGACAAAGTTCATGCTTTTCTATCCTAAGAATAAACATATAGATTACGTTATGAAACTGTATTATGGCGATTCTCAGCTAGATCTTGTAGATGATCATTCATTTCTAGGCGTTACTTTTCAATCAAATTTGAGCTGGTCTCGACACGTGAACACTGTAAGAATGAAGGTAGCGAAGTCGATTGGCATGTTGAACCGCTTACGTAACTTCTTAACAACCAAGTTAAAGAGGGAATTGTATTTTTCAGTAATCTATTCTCATTTTAGTTATTGTTTGTTAGTATGGGGAACAGGAATGAAGACCAATAATGAGAAACTTTCCTCATTACAGAGACAGTCAGACTACTTCACTCGGAATATAATATAAACACATCGGAGCTCATGTTGAAGTATAAAATTCCGCCTTTCTGCCTTATTTACAAAATAAAATTATCGATGTACATATATTGTGAAGTATCGGGAGACTGGGGTTCATTCACCCGTCACTACTTAAACAGAAACACTGGTCATGCCCTACGTAAAACACGTATAGTTCTGAACGCATACTAAATATGGGATGCAGGCAATTGATTGCCAAGTCATGAGATTATGTAATGAGCACACTGAAATAATGGAAATGGCACGATCGTGCACGAATTCTAAAAATTTTAAATTGAAAATGCGGCCCTTCTTCAAAATTTAGGATATATTTACGTTCTGGGTACGGTTGATTGGGCTGTAGACTCCTATATGTGTGGATGTGACTATATGTGTGGATGTATGTGTGCATTTTTATATATGCGTATATATCCTCCTGAGTGCCAGCTATGGCGATTTGTCCAATATATTGGACATCAAATACTCCGTTACTATGAAGACCTCAGCATATTTTTCGCCTTAAAAACAAGTTGTCCAATATTTTGGACACCTACTAGCGCCATCTATGAAGTTTTTTTCAAAGCTGTGCCAGCGGCGCCAAAAATAAACACGAGAACGTGGCGGCGTTCAGCGGAGCAGCGTTCTACGGCGACTGCTGGAGAAGCAAGTGCTGTTTATAGTATTTTCCTGCCCGTTTTAGCGTGATATGTATGATTAACTAGTAAGGTAGTGATACAGGAGCATGTTGAATGGAAAATTTAAGTTGCGCGGACGCCTGCTTTTCACTGGCACTGAGTTGATTGTGCGTGTCCAACATGTTGGACACTGGCACTCAAAACCGTCTTTTCGAATACACTGACGCGATGTGCGCTGCATTGCAAGCCCCTTCATATCAGTGTCATGTGGCGTTTATTTTTGCTTGCTTGGCTTTTCAGTTATGGCGTTCCGCTGTTCCGCTGCCAGCTGATGATGATGATGATGTTCCTGAAGAATTACGGCACTTACCCACCAGGGGGGATTGGCCAAGAGGTGATTACGTTTTGATTTTAAATTATTGGAAGGAACCGATAGAGAGAGAGAAAAAAAAGGATGTTTTAGAGGGAATTTAAGTAGTGGAATTGTGCATGTTAACCATTCAAACCTGACAGATGAGTCACCAAGACATGTACCGAAGAATAACTTAAGTATGTTTTGCAGTACTCACGAGAAGAGTAGACTGTCTTTACAACTGACTTTTTTTTTTAACCGGAATTGTCAAAATCGTATACGGTTTGTCATTTGTATGTAATTGCACACAGCATTGAATACATCCCTGTGGCAATATCCCAGAGCTGCCAGCTTCAAGGATGCAGTCATCGTCGTCATCACCGTCATCATCATCAGCTTAATTTAGGTCCACTGCAGGACGAAAGCCTCTCCTAACGATTTCCAATCCACCCTATCCTGAGCGAGCTGGTTCCACTTTATGCCCGCAAACATTTTAATTTCATTGCTCCATGTAACCTTTTGCCTGCCTCTGTTGCATTTTCCCTCTCTTGGTGCCCATTCCGTGTTCTTACTGTCCTGGTGTTATCTTTCCTCCTCATGACATGTTCTACCCAGGTCCACTTCTTTCGTTTAATTGATATAATAATATCAGCTACTCCCGTCTGTGCCCTAATCCATTTCGTTTAATTCAATTCCATTTTAATACTTTCCCGGTTTAGGTCACCAATCATTATTTGAAGTTCACCTCCGTCATTTCTAAAGAGCACAATGTCGTCTGCAAATATTAAATTGCTGAGATATTCTCGTGTATTAGAATTCCCTTTTCTTCCCAGTCTAGACGTTTAAAGGATGCAGTATGAAGACGAAAGTCTTCTGTGCAAAGTGCCAGCTATTTTTTTTTTTTGCTTAACGATGGAAAGAAACTGTTTCGAATTGGCCCACAATGCTAACTTCTCATAAATATAATTTGAGGATAGCAAATTAGGGCCAACTTTTGTTTGTATTTTATTCATATTTACGTAATTTGAATAATAAACGGTTCTTTCAGAATTTGTAACAATTTTCTTCAGTAAAGGAGCTTCGTGTGGATGCAAGCCCACTACTTCATAATTTAACTGATAAAGTTCCAGTGTCCAATATATTGGACATCACGCCATACCGAAACCAGTGATATTACCGAGATAATAAGCATCACTTTTTATCTTTGCTATCTGCACATCACATTTTGAAAGTTTCAGGAAAATCTGTTAACTCAAATCCAACTCGGAAGTCAGGAGGATATAAATGCCTATATTTGTATATGTGTGCATATATATTTGTATATTATACGTGTATGTATATATCTTTGCGCGCATTCACATGATTTTTTATTATCCTTTTCCTTTTAACGTAATTGTGCCCAAATGCGGCAACTGTGTCACATTGTAGTCCTTGTTGTTGTTTGTCTTGTAGTAAAGGGTTTTTCTATTGTCAAGCTGACTGCTGCTTTGGTGAATATGTACATTTCGTGCATTAATTTTCTATTTGGATTATGTATACATTGTTCATTTCAATATTCCAAGGCCATGTAAGCACTGCTGCTGCTACGCCCAGCGCGAGCAGGACCACGTCAGGAGGCAAACCACCTCCTTTTGTCCTGACCGTGGGCAATGCACTTGTAATGTCCAAAAAAATGAGATAAATGTATGCTAAAATCATCACGGTTGTAGAAAAGCCACAGATAAATATAAATCATGGTGGCCGTCACTTCACTTTGCTTAGTAAATGACACAAATGGGCATATAAATTTTATTGCCCGTCTAGTTGAATTCTATTTTTATCAAGCAAGCTCAGAAGGACTGGCGTATTTACCTTGTAATGCTACGACAGGAACCTGGTGAGGTTATACGGAGATAGGAGGAGAAACTGGTAAGAACATTTAATACGACGATGTCTTCCACAACGAGTAATTTTAAAGGTGTTTGCTCTCCATTGAGAGCTACATCAATTACCATGCAGGGCAGTGACGAGGGGCAATTCAGTATTATTAGGTCCAAGAAAATTAAATTAATGCCGTTTGTAGCAGTGATCGGTCAGGTTTTCTTGATAAAGTTTCGGGCATATGAAGGTGTGTCGGTTCGGTCATATGTGATTGATTCCTAATACGTACTAAATTCTCGATTTGCCTCAGCCACACTCATAATGGTTCCGGGCGTTTCCCACCGAAATGAATAATCCAATGCTTAGTGTACTCTAGTATAGCTTCTTTAATAACCCAGTGATTATTAAAGAGGTATTTGGCATCCTCTAAGAATGGTTGGTGCTTTCGTGCCTATAGATTTCGAGTGACTGGGGAGCACTGCCTTCACTCAGGCATGGGTTACTTTGAACACATGACAGTGATTGACCATTTGCAGATATTGAAGTCATACTTCAGCTGTTTCCACGATGACCACGGTCCCACGGACAGCCATCATACCATGTGGGCTAGTGGTCATGTCCCTTGAGGAAACTAGTGCTCTGTACTATGTAATTAGTACATTGAGAAGAATCCTAAATGGCCATAAGGAATTTTCAGTACGCAAGATATTAGGTTACCTCACAAAAGAAATGCTTGAAAAGCTCACTACGTGTTCATGTCATGCTCGCGCTTTATCCTAGTAAATGGTTGAACGAGTTATCCTTAGTGCCTGTACTTTGTCCAGTGTCTTCACTGGGTTAGGGTAACAAATAAAGGATTTGACGCTACCTCTTGTTTTCTTTTTCATCTTATGGCCTCACCTAGTCAATTAAACTTATAATTAGTGCGAACTGCGTAAGTCGTGCGAGTAAAATAGTGTACCCCACACACTTTATCAACCATAAATCAACAGGAAACAGAGTTATCACGTTCTTGTTACCATGCTGCAGAAAATAGGGTCAGTGGTCGGGTGATGCATGCACTGCTCCTATAACCTCGTTAATCCTCTATGCCAAGTGATTTCGATGTTAATATGTGACACAGCGCAGACAGGTTCTTTATATTAATGGGAGACCCTTCCCGGTGAAGCCCACCATGGTTTTAGCTGCTTTGAACAACACAGACGCACTTGTAGCATAGCCTCTTGAGGACAGAGGCTTAGCGATACTCAGTGCGCATGCTTGGATGTTAACGCCACAGAAAGGTCTTATTGCAACAGTGACAGATTCGCAGGCTCAATATCGTGACTTTGCGCTAGGACTTGCGTGTGCACACGCGCAGTATCGTCTGTTTAACTGTCACGTATGCATACCCTTCCTCATTCTTCGCTTAACAGGGCACATGCCGTCAGTTTGCAGCTACTTTCATGAAAACTGATCATTTTCACGCCTTTACAAGCTTCATCGCTATCATTCCACCCTATAGCCTTCCTACTACAGCTACTGTGCACCAAACGCCGTGGTATAGCGTTTACGTGTGAAAGCTTCAGTCCACGGGGCGCAACTCCTCTCCCCAGCCCCACTCCTTCCATTTGGGAGTCTACGCTGGTCAGTTCAGTACCCCAGGAACAGCGATATCTGCTCCGGTGTGGACAGAGCATTATGCAAGGAAATGAAGCGTAATGATGATCCTACGCATAGTTGAAGAGTTGACTTCTTTTTATTTTCCTAATCGATGTTTATTCTATATCCGTTTTGAAGCACCACCCAAACAGGCATTGTCTTTGGAGCTGTTTTTATGGCCTGA
>JABSTT010001959.1:0-55625 GCA_013339685.2 Hyalomma asiaticum
CCTCTGTGCCAAGACAAGTTGCAGTGGACAGAAAAAGGATATATGTATATCATTAAGAGATTGAAAATGAGCAGAATGGATCAGTGAACAAACAGGAGTAGCTGATATTTTTGTGTAATGTAAAAGAGAGAACTAGACCTCGGCAGGGCATGTCATGCTGAGGAAAGATGGACAGTAAGTGGCAGAATGGATACCAAGGGAGGGAAAACTCGGCAGAGGAAGGCAAACGATTAGGCGGAGTGATGGAATTAAGAAATTCGCAGGCATACAGAGTGGAACCAACTCCTCAGGACAGGGCAAACTGGAAATTGTTGGCAGAGGCCTTAGCCATACAGTGAACTTAAAAATAGGCTAATGATGATGATGAAGCATCTTAGCATGACCACATAGTAGTAGTGTTTTGTGAGCAAACAGACCACCAGCTGAGCTATGAAGGCGGTCGTGCCCCCGTCCAGGATAATGGTACGTCCGATGCATCGGACGCGACCTTCGGATGTCGCGTCCGATGCTCAGTTGGTACAGCATCGGACGCGACATCCGATGGTCGTGGGTTCGGTTCCCACCGAAGGCAAGGTTTGTCTTTTCGTCCACTTTAATTCCTTTCTACTTTCTCCACAATTACAATACCACAAGTAACTTCCCCTATGCTTTCCTAGGCTTCATTGTCTGTTTGCTCATTAAGTTGTTCCTAAAAAATAATGAGCCCTTGACCCCTTCCCTTTCGTTATTTCATAGCTTGGGCCTCGTTGCGGCAGACTTTGTGCCTTAGGTAGCATGCGAGGGCTTATTGGGCAGCAGCCATCTCATCTAAGTTCACGTTCTACGTGACGCCTCCTGGCAAGAAAGTGTGTTCTACACACGCCGCCTTGGCCATGAGTCGCGCTGCCTAACACTCCCAGGATAATACGTACATAAATAAACAATAAAGTGGACGGGGGGACGACCGTCTTCGTAGCTCAGTTGGTAGAGCATCGGACGCGACATCCGAAGGTCGTGGGTTCGGTTCCCACCGAACGCAAGGTTTGTCTTTTCGTCCACTTTAATTCCTTTCTACTTTCTCCACAATTACAATACCACAAGTAACTTCCCCTATGCTTTCCTAGGCTTCATTGTCTGTTTGCTCATTAAGTTGTTTCTAACAAATAAAGAACGAGCCCTTGACCCCTTGCCTTTCGTTAGTAGTGTTTATGTTATTTAAGGTGCTGCTTTGTGAAAAACTTTCCTGTGGTCAACTTAGAGCAGTTTATGAGTGTTATACCCAAGTATTCAAGTTGCACTAATCAAAGTTTACCTACTCAGTTAAAAGGTTAATTTCCAATATGTAAACCAGGTGAAGCTTAATTGAAAGCGTCCTGTTTTCTTTAGATCATGAAAATGCTATGTTTGTTATGCATCAGCTTCGAAGAAATTTTGTGCTGTGTTAACTGTATACAACCTTTAGCATGTTATCATGCAACTTGATCCAATGTTCTCACTGCAAAAGTCACAGTACAGCTCAACGTGACGACTATGCATGGCATAACAATTGGTGGCGGCCACCTTGCATTAGAGCTCTTGTAAAGCTTCCCTCTTTGGCCTAGCATACTTCCAGTTGCCTTAGCATAAATAAGTTGTTTAATTGTGTGGGAATTTTTCATGCTTTTCACTGTATACTGTAAAAAAGATGCGTACCAGTGAGCCCAATTTATCATTATCCTGTACGTTGCATACAGGCCTGGGATACCTGGGCATGACATATGGAGCCTGCTGAGAGCCCATCATGGCTCGAGTCAGTCTGGGTATGGAGAAAGTGAGCCGCCCGTTGGCTGACCCAAGTCCATTACTTGCCTGGTGGGACAAAGGATGCCTTCTGCTTCATGAACAATTGCTGTTTCAGCGAGGCATCTGGCTCTATTCCGTCATGTCACTGGACCCACACAATGATACAGAACTCTGAAGTGTCTTGGAGTGACGCTATAGGCTAGGGGTGTGTGAATATTCAAAACTTCGAATAATTTTCAAATAGCATTTGCTATTAGATTTGATTTGCACTTAAATTTTACTATTCGAACTATTCGAAGTTGGTAATTAAGGGGAAAAAATACACTATGTTGTGTGTCAAATGGCCCATTCCCACACGTAGTCCGCTTCACCACTTAACACCTATCTACTGCAGCGAAGCTAACGCTTGTGTACTGCGGCAAAGTTACTGTGTACTACGGCGCAGTTAACACCCATGTACTGCAGCGAAGTTAACTCAGCTTTTTGTTGCACAATTCTCTGTTGGACTGTTCCTCAGAACTTTGGAATGATATGCACTAGCAGGGTGAGACAGCTGCTCATATTGCACAGTTTTGATACAATTCCGTTTTTGTGCTCGGAGCTGCTCCAAAAGCATGAAAATTGGGAAAATTGCTCCAAACTGCTCCAAAACAGCCTGGAAATCGGGTATTGTGGTGCTCACGTCAATTTCAATGGGGGGCGGGGGGGCATAGTCACGCAAAGCGGAGTCACGCAACATACGTCACGTGATTGATATCTCAGGCGCCTGAGATTTGCTGCGGATGCTTTGAGTTTCGTTGACACGAAACTCAATGCGTCCGAAGCAGTCTACATGAAATTGGCGTATCTTCCACAATTAGTTGTCACCCTCGTATTGCAGTGTTACAATAGAATGCGGTGTGCTGGTGAAAAGTTAAGATGTCGCGCAGCAGATAAATCTTCACTAAATCCAAAGTGACCAGACTCTCCTGACAAAAGGGAACACTAATTACCCTCAAGAAGTGCTATGTATCCTTCATAAGCCTTCACAGCACGTACGTATCCTTCACAGCACGTACTTCACACATACTTCAGCACGTAGTATCCTTCACAGCACGTACGTGTGTCCCCTTCTTTATTGAATTTCGCTCTGTAACTTCGGGTTCTCAGGCAACCGGACCTTGCCTCAAACAGTAAAGCGCTTCCATTTGAATTATCGTGAAATTTTTCTCTCTTGATTTCGTCTTTCCCTTTTCTGTAGTTATTCAATGCCAGCTTCTCCATTTCTACTATCCAATCCGAGTTCTCCGCCGCTCTGACCATGCTCTTAACGCTCTTTTTCGTCCTATCCGTTTCGTTACTGGCTGTATACTTACTGGTAAGCCTCCTAGTTCTCTTCCTCCATTGTGAGTCAACGTTCTTCCTATACAAATACCTGAATACTTTCGCTGCCCATCTACTTTCTTTCATATTCCTTAATCTCTGTTCGTACCTAATTTTACTCTGAGCTTCCCTTCCCTCAAAGTCAGACCATCCCATATCCCCCTTTACAGCCTCATTTGTGGTCTTCCCATGGGCGCCCAGTGCGAGACGTTCGACCGTCCTCTGATTCACGTCCAGCCCTGATTGTACCTCTGACCTCATGCACACCACTGAGTTTCCGAATGTAAGTGCTGGCACCATTACACCTTTCCTCAAACCTCGAATTGCCTCGTACGAGTTGTAACCCCACAGCGCTGTATGCTTCATTATTGCGGAGTTCCTTTTTCCTTTAACTGTCATAGCTTTTTCTTGTACTTATATGGACGAACAGGTAGAAAAAGCGACACCAACGGCAAACCTTTGAACGAGAACTGGCCCACACCCTCCCATAGGAGCCCGGCTATCTGTGCAGGTCTGGAGTTCAGTAGGTTCTGCACAAAACTAACAAATACAATACATATGTCTATTATAATAATAATAATAATAATAATAAGGCTTTATTTCTTCTGCAACATTACAGAAAGGTGGCAAGAGCAAAAGGCACCGAGGCCTGACAGAGGCTCCTGCTCCGTACACGACTTTGGCTGCAGCGAACAGATTATTTGTATAATAAAGACATCTGGTACATTACCATATTACAATATAACAAAATGTAACAGCAAATGACACGAAGCAATAACATATATGTAAAAGTTAAACACAATTGTCCGAGTCAGTTTTACATCACTAACATCAGTAGCATTCCAGTAAAGCATACTTTGTGAAAATTAGAGGAATTAGAAGGAAGTTAACTATATTCAATTTTGTTTTCAATTAACAGTGATTTAAACAAACTCGTAGTAAGTGTATTGAAATCAGTAAATTCTGGACGATTGAGCAATGCCGGGATTCGATAACCAATGTGCTGTCTGCCATAATGGGTTCTTGTGCGTGTGGTTCGAATAAGTGTCTTACGAAGCGGATAATGAGCTTGCGCTTGTGGCTCATATGCGATGGGCAGTTTATTAGCTTTTATGTGTTGTAATAATTTATAATAATAAATCTGAGAGGCCTTCAATAGGTCATATCGCAAAAACAAAGGTTCTGAACTCAAATGTTGCGGCTTCCCGTGGTAATTTTCGAAAAATCTGAGCACCCTTTTTTGTAAAATAATAAGTTTCTTATAATTCTGGGTATAGGTAGTGCCCCATACTAGTATACATGTACGAGAGCCTAGAGTAAAATAACGAATAATATAGCACCGTTTTTAACCACATGGGTACAATATCGCGTATCTTAAAAAAACAACCAGTAATTTTGCTCAGATCAGCCGTAAGGTTAGTAACATGAGCATAAGAGCACCAGCTACCACTCTTGGCCAGTGCAGATGATGTAAAAGGGCCTCGCAGAAGCCACTTTTCGATACATTGATAATGCACCCGTTGCGAGCGCTCCTAGCTAGTTCTAGGTCACTCTAGCCACAACGTGCCTTTTTCGCCAGCGAATACGCGACGTTAGTCCTACTCCGGTGGCGGCGCGTGGTGGCAAAAAGCCGTATTAGGCCCGACGGCCCTAGCCCTTCAGTAGCCCTATTAGGGTGGCTAGAATGGGGAGGTGTGAATACCAGCGGCGCTTGCCTACGGCGCACGTGACCCCTCCTCGCACCGATGACACCAGGGGGAATGTGGTGCTGCCGCTTCCAGCGGGAGTAAAGTCTGCAGGGTAGCTGCGGCCGCGCCGGTAGCACCGGCCTCGCCAACGCTGCCGCTGCTCTGAGTTGGTCTCGTCGCCAGTTCTGGACTGTTTGACGGCGAGAAATATAGTCGACAGCGAAAAAGAAGACTGAACGTTGGTGCTCCGTGCCTTGTTGCGACACAAGGCACAGAAAAACACCGGAAGAAGCTTCTCTCTTGCGTGCCCCTTCCTGCAAAGAAGCGTTTTATCCATTTCGATGGAGGCGAAATGTTGCGGCCCATGTACTATGCGATGTCAGTGGTCACTCATTCGAGGAAATATATACTGGAGATGGCAGTGACTGCTCTCATAGCTGACAGATGGCGGGAGAGGGCAAGAGGGGATTAAAAGATGAGGACAGGGAGAGCGAGATATATATTATTTGTAGAAAATATGCACACAAAGGTCTCGAAATTCGTTTAATATGCAGCCACCTCGGGCGTTGTCGCCCGAGCGAAAACCTTGCGTATTATAGACCAATGTTCTCGTCAGTTTTCCTCATCCCCCCCCCACTTGTGAATAAACGATGTCACGGCTATATTTATTGTTTCACTGTTTGCTGTCATAATAAACTGCATGTATCAGTTCGAAATAACATGCCACGTCGTGAAACAAAAGGAACGGATGTGTGCCCACTGTCGAGAATTGCCGAAATGGCTAATGGGGGTTTTGAGGCATGCGCCGTTTCTGCACGATACAAAATCAGTATTTAATTAGAAGGCAAGATGGTGTACACTTATAAAGGACAAGTAAATGCCGTTCCTGAGCCGCAAAAACATCACAGGCACCGAATAATAAGTGGAAAAGTGAATATTAAATATAAATGTCCAAATATAGAAAACACTGCCAAGAGCATATTTACGGCTCTGGGAAGGGTGAGAAGATTGACAATAAAATTTAACATTAGAACCCCCACCCTCAAAAAAAGCCACCTTTTGGTAAATGACACGATCAAAGACGGGGAGCATCATGAAGTGGACCGACTTAACAGCAGACACAAGTGTACAAAACTTTTCAGCTGAATGTTTTCCCAAGGGCAGCGTCTCGTGCGACGCACGTCGACCTAGACGACTCCACACAGATTCGTCTCCTGCCATGCACGAATGTGACGTCACTTTAATAAAGTTTATTATAATCAATTAAAATAAGTAAATTAATGTTGCATAATGTATTTAATTACTGTAGTATAAAAGAAAAGTTGCTTTATTTGCAAATAAATGGACAAGTTCTAATTAATGATGTATCACAAAAGCATATCTCATTATAGATCGTGCGTTTCTACATAATAATAGGTTTTGCTTAATGTAGCGCTGTAAAAAATTATTATAAAACGTGTTATTAGCCTTGCAAAAAAGTAAACAACTTTCTTCCTCCATTCGACGTGGTGGGCGGGTCCCTTGATTTTGGAGTGTGCATCCACGACCTCCCCTGACCAAGGACCGTGGTCGTCCGTGTATCCATGGGGGAAAGAACCTACGTGCGTGTATCCGTGTGTCCGTGTTTCTTCTCAGACCGCCAGTTTGCGAGCGTGTGTTCACGAACCGGGTGATGGCGTACATACATGTCGACGTTGAACGTGGCTACGCGCCGTGTCGACAGCACTCGCAGAACACCGTATGATCAATCTGCGAAAGCAGTCACTACGATGTCGCTCGGATGTTTCCTCACTTGATACGGACAAAATAAGTGGTTTGGTGTGTGTGACATGAAAATATGTTGGTGGGAGCCGTTTGCACTACCTAAACACCCGGCGACTCGGCTCTGAGACCACGTCTGCTTAAATTAACGTTTCCGATTCGTATTCCACAGAAACTGCATGAGAAGGCACAATGCTGCCGAATGAAGAGATCAGGCCCAAGCGTGCTTGGACACACCGAACATTTTCCGCGCGTGGGCCATTATTAATTAAATAATTTTGTGTGAAATATCTAAACAAACAATTTGGGGTCATAGCTTAATTTCTTATTCAACACCTCTTTACATTTCTGTAATAACTCTGTCCTTGCATTTCATGGTAAAACACTTACATCGCTGAATAACGGACTGTCCATTTATAACAAATGTCGAATATTGGGCACCTTTAATCACCATTGTGTTACACCTGAAGCGCCAAGTTGATTGCCTTGAGCCCTGTCATACTCAGAGAGGAAGCTACTGTATGCTAGATGCTGCGCTGCGGCAGTTGCATGCTTCCACTGAAATAACGAAAGGGAAGGGGTCAAGGGCTCGTTCTTTTTTTGTTAGAAACAACTTAATGAGCAAACAGACAATGAAGCCTAGGAAAACATAGGGGAAGTTACTTGTGGTATTGTAATTGTGGAGAAAGTAGAAAGGAATTAAAGTGGACGAAAAGACAAACCAGCCCTCGGTGGGACCCGAACCCACGACCTTCGGATGTCGCGTCCGATGCTCTACCAACTGAGCTACAAGGGCGGTCGTCCCCCCGTCCACTTTATTGTGTATTTATGTAGGTATTATCCTGGGAGTGTTAGGCAGCGCCACTCGAGGCCAAGGCGGCGTGTGTAGAACACACTTTTCTTGCCAGTAGGCGTCACGTAGAACGTGAACTTAGATGCGTTCGCTGCTGCCCAATAAGCCCTCGCATGCTACCTAAGGTACCAAGTCTGCCGCAACGAGGCCCAAGCTATGAAATAACGAAAGGGAAGGGGTCAAGGGCTCGTTCTTTTTTTGTTAGAAACAACTTAATGAGCAAACAGACAATGAAGCCTAGGAAAACATAGGGGAAGTTACTTGTGGTATTGTAATTGTGGAGAAAGTAGAAAGGAATTAAAGTGGACGAAAAGACAAACCTGCCCTCGGTGGGACCCGAACCCACGACCTTCGGATGTCGCGTCCGATGCTCTACCAACTGAGCTACAAGGGCGGTCGTCCCCCCGTCCACTTTATTGTGTATTTATGTAGGTATTATCCTGGGAGTGTTAGGCAGCGCCACTCGAGGCCAAGGCGGCGTGTGTAGAACACACTTTTCTTGCCAGGAGGCGTCACGTAGAACGTGAACTTAGATGAGTTGGCTGCTGCCCAATAAGCCCTCGCATGCTACCTAAGGTACCAAGTCTGCCGCAACGAGGCCCAAGCTATGAAATAACGAAAGGGAAGGGGTCAAGGGCTCGTTCTTTTTTTGTTAGAAACAACTTAATGAGCAAACAGACAATGAAGCCTAGGAAAACATAGGGGAAGTTACTTGTGGTATTGTAATTGTGGAGAAAGTAGAAAGGAATTAAAGTGGACGAAAAGACAAACCTGCCCTCGGTGGGACCCGAACCCACGACCTTCGGATGTCGCGTCCGATGCTCTACCAACTGAGCTACAAGGGCGGTCGTCCCCCCGTCCACTTTATTGTGTATTTATGTAGGTATTATCCTGGGAGTGTTAGGCAGCGCCACTCGAGGCCAAGGCGGCGTGTGTAGAACACACTTTTCTTGCCAGGAGGCGTCACGTAGAACGTGAACTTAGATGAGTTGGCTGCTGCCCAATAAGCCCTCGCATGCTACCTAAGGTACCAAGTCTGCCGCAACGAGGCCCAAGCTATGAAATAACGAAAGGGAAGGGGTCAAGGGCTCGTTCTTTTTTTGTTAGAAACAACTTAATGAGCAAACAGACAATGAAGCCTAGGAAAACATAGGGGAAGTTACTTGTGGTATTGTAATTGTGGAGAAAGTAGAAGGGAATTAAAGTGGACGAAAAGACAAACCTGCCCTCGGTGGGACCCGAACCCACGACCTTCGGATGTCGCGTCCGATGCTCTACCAACTGAGCTACAAGGGCGGTCGTCCCCCCGTCCACTTTATTGTGTATTTATGTAGGTATTATCCTGGGAGTGTTAGGCAGCGCCACTCGAGGCCAAGGCGGCGTGTGTAGAACACACTTTTCTTGCCAGGAGGCGTCACGTAGAACGTGAACTTAGATGAGTTGGCTGGTGCCCAATAAGCCCTCGCATGCTACCTAAGGTACCAAGTCTGCCGCAACGAGGCCCAAGCTATGAAATAACGAAAGGGAAGGGGTCAAGGGCTCGTTCTTTTTTTGTTAGAAACAACTTAAAGGGGTCGTGAAAAGAAAATAGAGCTCTCCGGTTACAATTTTCACAGCTTCAGTAAGCATTAGGCATGCTGATTCCGGAATATTTCGGCACAATATTCATTCTACATTTAATAATGATCGTTTGAAACGACAGGATTCTGGCGTTCCCAAAGCGGCCATGCGACGTCGTAGGCCGGCATGGGAACTAGTCATCGACGTCATCTTAAGAAACTTAGAAACGTAGAGATATTGTTGACCTTCGTTTGCTCTAGAATAGTAACTTATACGAAAGATAGAAAGTGGAAAAACTAGTGAGCAAGCTTTTGCGCACACAATTGCATAACGTGAAATCACAGCACGTGATCATGAATGGGTTCCGCTTCCAAGTACATCCGGCCTCCGGTACCCGGATGAATATGCGTCCGGTTGCGTTGCATCGCGTGTTTCCTTTCGGTAGCTCGGTGCAGCACGCCGCTTTTTCTGTGCCCTTGCTGCGTTAGGTTGTGTTCTGCGGTGTGTTGTGAGTGTTTGAGTGTTCGCTATGCCGACTGTGTGCGTTGTCAGCCATTGTCGTAGGCTGTATCAGAAGGGAAGCGACGTCCACTTTCACAAGGTGCCCAGCGAGCCACATCGGAGAGCTGTGTGGCTTCGAGCCATTAACCGCGATGGCCCAAACGGTATGGGCACATTGATTGGGTTCGTGTGTTCGGATCACTTCCTCCCCGAAGACTACGAAACGAATCTCAACGTTCTTCGAAGCCTCGGTATGGACACGAAACACGCTCGCCTCAAGCGAGATGCTGTGCCGACGCAAAACCTCGGCGCGCCACCGAGAAAGCGGAGGAGGTCTGAGGTAAGTTCGCGGGATGAAAATTATGAACGCCGTTCAACTTACTGTTATTTGTAGGCGCAACTAACACCTTTGTCCTTTTCAGGAACTGCCCGACTCTCAGGACGTTGTAGATGTTCTAACGACTGGGGAGGAGCAAACTTCACTTGATGTAGAGTGCACCGTACCTGAGGAGGAGAAAACTTCGCTTGATGTAACGTGCACCCTACCTGAGGAAGGGAAAACTTCGCCTCGAATGGTCGAAAACTGGACACAGACCACAGGGACCTCCTGCACTACAGTCCCTTGCCAGACTGACTGCGCTGACGTGCAAACGCGATGTAAGGCTTCCTTTGTAGCAGTGGCATGCTGGTTTTCTTTCGACATTCCGCGAAAATAGGTTGTTTCGCAATAACATTGGCGTGCTTTATGCAACACCTTCAATTTTTAGGAAGGTATAGAGAGAGTGGGGGAAAGGGGGGGGGGTATTTATTGCTGTGGCATTTTTCTATGTCATCGAATCCTCAACAAATTTTGTAGGTGGTAGCTGTGTGGCTACAGCTATTAATAGTGCTGTGGAGGTGCGTATAATAAAATTTCTTTTGGAACCTCAGAAGGATGTTGGACAGCTGCAGCACAGCATATATTAGGTTTGGCAGTCACGTGCAGCGTATTAGCCCATAATTGTATGCCCCTCAACAATACGTGGGAAAGAGAATCTGCCTGGAACATATTGTATGCTTTGGTCAGTGACATTGAAGTTGTAGAAATAATAGCCCTTGACATTACAAGAATTTTGTTCTCATTTCTTTCACTTTCAGGTACACAGGTGAACCTTCGCATTGCTTCAACTGCGCCTGTGCACACACAGACAGATGCCCACCAGTCCTTTTGTGCTCGTTGTGAAGCCAGCATTGCTGCAAGCACTGCTCCTGCCTTTGCACCACCTCTTCATTCTGTTCCTCTGCCATCTACATCCTCCATAGCAGCTCCTTCACTTCTGTCACATCGTGCGCTCTCGCCCATCCACTTCACCCCACTGCGCTCATCCAGTCCTGTGGACTCTGTTACTTCAGATCCCGAAGAAGAGGAGAATGCTGAACAGTGCTCAGAATTCTTACCATCATTCAATGAGACATTCTCTGGGTAAGATTGCAGCATTGTGTGCGCACTCATAGATTGCGCATCGCATGTCATCACATGATGGTGTGGCTAAATCAGATTAACCATTCTCCCTTTGCTTTATGGAACAGGAAACAGTACTAAAAACAGAGACAAAGGAACATGAATGACACCACATTCATTTGTCCCTTTTTTCAGCGCTGTATCCTAATGCTCGACCAGCTAGCCTACAAGACCTACCTTTGCTTGTTGTAGGGTGTTCAGTGACCAAGAGGGTTAGCACTGCCAGCCCTAAGCATGTGTAGTGATAGTTGTAGCAAATTTGTGCTTTAATGACCATTATATCAATGGCACTGATGTAATCGCATTGTGTCAGCGGTGTATGCTTCCTCTATATTGCTGAAAAATCATGCACTTCAAAACATGATTATTTGACTCATCATGATGCATCGCAATGCTATGCCACAAGCCGCCGCTCATTTGGGTTGAGTGTGATATTACAAAATTCTCAGAGCTTTGCATACCCATGGTAACATTTACGAGCAGAAAAGTACAGGACACCATGTTAGTGTGAGCTGCCTTTACATTTACCACTGCTCTTTAGTGCTGTTCATTCCTAGCCACCAATTACCTCACCAGCAAAAGATGTGACAATCTCACCATAGCGCACTTATATTATTTCAGATTGGACAGCAGCACTGAAGAAGTCCCTCCACAGAACGAGCGAAAGTTTATAATTTTTGAGAGCTGTCTCATGCAGCTGTTCAAAGTATGCCGCACATGCTTCGCTGCTTGCAGAAGTGTGAGCCGCGTGTCTGGCACTCTGCTGAAAGTTCAAACATTATGTGCCAATAACCACTTTTTCACGTGGAAGAGCCAGCCAATGATGAGTGGCAAGCCGGCTGGCAATGTGCTGATTTCTGCAGCCATTCTGTTCAGCGGCACCAGCCCCACCTCAGTGCTCCGGATGTTTGGCTTTGTAAATGTTCAAGTATTTACACCACGGACATTTTTCAACTACCAGCGAGGCTACCTTCTTCCTGCCATTGACAAGGTATGATACTGCCAAATGAAAAATTACTGAACCAGTATTTCATAACTAGTCGTTTCAGCTCAAGCAGTAAGTCATCATCGTGCATGAATGTGTTAAGCAAATCGATCATGTGCCATTCCAAGGGCAGGTCCTGTTCCATTTAGTTGCACTCATTATGGCAGTAAGTCTTGAAGTCAACATTGTGCACGTGCAGCTTTATTGCCATTAGATGCACATGACAACAAAAGCGAAAAGGCAAGTTTGTTAGTGCCATCTGCTGCAAAGGAAGCAAAGCAGATGTCTAGAAACTTGTTCACAGATGTGTAAAGTGCATGCTTGAAGGTTTCTATGGGTTTGCTTCACTTGTTTCACAGCTAATGGCATAGATAATCTGGCCATGTTACTAATTGTGTGGTCTTTACATTGGGTAATATATTTTGATGCCTGTTAATGAAACAACATTAGTGCCAAGAAATTATGCTTTAGCAAGTAAACTAGTGCATCAGAACTTGAAAACAACAAATGGCACCACAAGGGAGTGCGCATGTGTCTCGGGTTGATGTTCGACATTGAAAAATAGTTTACTGTGCTCCAGAAGTCGTCCTGTTTTATTCAGTTTTATATAGTGTATTTGTTTTTAAATGTGATACATTTGTGGCTCTCCTAATTTGTGTGGTTCATCACACAACTGTCATCATCTTTAGTCCAGGTCTCCGATAGTGCACGTGCATGTGTACTTTTATGCAATGCTCAATGTGCAGAGTTAGCCCGCGTGCTTCTTTTTTCTGTTGCACGCGACCTCAGCCCATTACTACACTGAAAAAGTGCAGCTGGTGGGCACATGTGTTCAAGCAGAAGAAAAAGAAGACAGACAGTGTTCATTGATTTGTCCGGTGCACAGCATCTCGGAAAGCTATGTATATGTGCATAGCCTTGGACCACGGGAGCACGTGTCCGCTCGTGGCACAAAGCTATGAGCAAACGCATAGTGACATATAGCAAAGGTATGGGACGGCGTTAGGCCGAGGCCATGTGTGCCACGTCTGCCACTGTCTATGGTTCGATGCGAACGTCTTTGTGCTGAGCAGGGTGTGAAACTTTGAGAAGTATTCGCTAGACCTTGAAGTGCTTTGTGAGGCATTTCCTGGAGCCTCAGACCACGTCAAAATGCTGGTGTGCCAGAGACAAACCCGGACTGGTCAAGTGTCCATCAGCTTCATTGCTTCGCTAGCCTTGCACCACTAGTGCAAGCTTCACTAATATTTTTTGAAGGGGTTATGAACTGTAATGTTTCTTCACCTTTGGGTCTATATTGTCAAGGAATAATTCCTAAGTGAAGTTCTCAAAATCATTTACAGACAGAAGCAGTATAACATCTCAACAGTGTTCTAGGTTTGATGTGATGTTAAAGAGCTCCACCTTTGTCTCATACCAGATATGGCACCAACAACAAGAGGAGCTGTTTCACCAGTTGCAGGGCTGTAATGTGGACCTGGCTGGCGATGGACGTTGTGACTCCCCGGGGTTTTCTGCAAAGTTTATGACGTACTCATTGCATGTTGCCCAGCTGAACAAAATTCTTCACTTTGAGCAAGTGCAGGTCGGGGAGGTAGGTCAGAGCTACTGTAATGATGTAGCTTTGCAGTGTAACTTAGCTTTCCCCCCCCCCCACCTCCCCCTTCTCCAAAAGTGTGAAGACGTCAAATCAAGCACCTGCATGGAGAAGTATGCATTTGTGAAGAGCCTCAAGGTGGTGAAGGAGCGAAGGCTTAAGGTGACTTCTGTGACAACAGACCGGCATGTCCAGATCACAAAGCACATGAGGATGAACGAGCCCACTGTTAAACACTACTTTGATGCTTGGCACATCTCAAAAGGTAACATCCAGTGAAAATATGCCAGGCTGATTGCTGTGCATTATCACTACAATGCCTTCCTGCATGATGTTTTGCAGAATGCAGAGAATTTTCACACAATTTTTTGCATCTAGGAATTGAGAGGGGAAGGAAAGCAATATTTTAGCACATATTGTAGCAGAAGGAGAGGGTCCAGTGGGTGAAGAGGCACCAAGAGAGGGAAACATTGTCTTTTTGCTCTTCTGTTTTGGTTGCTTGATCTGAATCAGGTTCAGGGGCATCCTTGCCAAATGTGCACTGGTGCATGTTCAGACTGCATGTGGGCACTGTGGCCTGAAATTAGATTAATTGATATGCCAAAATTATCTGTCAGTGGGTGTATCTGCTCTTTTATAACACAATTCAGATTCCTTGCATACAGAGGCAAGCAAAGAAAGGATGGTATTTGTGAGTAAGGTCAAGAGCCAGAACTTTTTTCGTCCCTGGTACAGCGTAAATACAACCCCACTGACTTCTTGTAAGAACATCCTCAAACCAAACTGTCCTTACTATTATTTCCACCAGTTAAGAAGATACCTTTCTTGTTGAGTCATGTGGCTTTTTCCTCTTTGTTTAGGTTAGTGCATGATGTCTAATGCATTTCTCAGTTTGATATTTTATATAGTAAATATCAGCAACCTTGCCAATAGGACCAGCTCTTTTTCAGTAAAAAAGGAAGACATCTACAGTGGTGACATCACATGCCGAGGCTTGAGTAAGCTGTAAAGTTTCTGGCTCCTCATGGAGATGAACATCGGCATAAAGTAGGCTAACTGGTGGATGGCATAAAAGGTCGAAAACGTGTCTTTTTTTTGTTTTTTTTTTCAGTTGCCTTTGGAAGTAATTAAAAAGCTGGACCAGTTACACTCCATTGATTCTGGCCTAGGATCTGTTAGCCACATACTTCGGAGAACACATAACTTGTTAAACTTTTTATCTTGCCTACCAAAAAGCTCTCCTCCTAAGCATTTTGTATGAGTTATCACTTTACCATAATGTGAATGAATGATGGATTTTCATTTATTACACCTCCGCTTTAGGCATCAAAAAGAAGTTGGCTGCCCATTCGAAGCGAGCTGGCTGCAGTGTGCTGGAACTGTGGATCCAGCCTGCCAGCAATCACCTCCATTGGTGTGCAGCCATCAGTGATGGCAATGCTGAGCTGCTGACGGACATGTGGAAGAGCATGGAACGGCATGTGGCAAACGTACACTCGGGACACTCGGGCCTCTACACCCATTGTGCTCATGGTGACCTCGGAGAGAGGCAGTGGCTAATTCCTGGTCAGTAATATATCTTTGTCAAGTTATTTCCTGTGTTGGACGCGTGGCTATGCCATGAAGCACCTTGTAACAGGCTTAAATTGCTGGCTTTACTGGAGCCAGGGTGCCTGCATCTGGCTAGTCAAGTTTAGCAACTATCTGTTAACCCAGTCTTTAGCCACAATTATGGATGCTATATTCACCTAAAAGTGTTAAGCCGTAACACTCATAGGTAAGCCTTGTCCACAAAGTTCCTTTTGTCAACACAGGAACACCTGCGCATGACAAGTTCGCTGATGTTGTGACGGCACCTCGCCTACTCAAAGACATTCGGCAACTAGCCCCTAGCACACACACCTTCAGCTTGGAAGCCTTCCACAGCGTGCTCATTGGCTTTGCACCAAAATCTGTGTGCTTCTCACCTGAGGGCATGCGTGCAAGGTTAGTAGTGGATGAAATAGGATATAAATTAACATTTGAAGAGCTGTTGAAATTTTCCGTTTTCAGAACAGCACTGGCAGTACTTCATTTTAATGAAAATGTGAGCAAAGCACAGGCAAGCACGTCTGAGGGAGTGTCCCGGTGGAAGGTAAAACACCCAAAAGCAAGGAAGGGTACAGCTGTTGCTTGTCCCGTGAAAGCAGAGCCTACATATGGTAAGTAGCATACTTGGCTTAGAAATAAAAAAATTTTGCATGCTTTTTTTTAATGTCTAAGATCTGAAAGGTGCAGGAAGCAGTTTTGGCTATAAATAACAGATCAGAACTAATGTTGACTGTAACTCATAATATATGCAATGGAATAATTTTGCACTTGTGGCTACTTAAATAATTTAATTTTTCAGGTTGAATGCTCCAATTCGATGTGCCTCAGGACATTCATATTCGTTGCATGACTGGTCTCAGTCGCCTGGTAATGTGGTGCAATAGAATCTTGTGGGTTGATGTAGTCTACTACTGGGCAACCTGAGTGATATCAGGAAAATGGCCTTTGGCTGATTCATTACACGGTTCATTGCACAGCTTGCTTTTTGTGTGCATATGGGAATCTTACTGCGGTTTTTTACGTGTACTGGCATCCAGCTTATGATTTAGTGCTTAGAACATGGGGAAACCAACATTTTGGTGGCATATTTCATCCAGCAATCAAAACATTCTATTACGGATGTTGAATGCGAGCTCTGGGTGTGTATGGTCATCCAGTAAAGGACTCTTTCCTACTTCAGTGAAATGATAATGCTGATGTTGTATGCATACCTATTGGTTTCCAGACTATGTTGACCTGCTTCTTGAAGAAACAGCACGTTGCTGTGAACAGTGGCCATCATTTAAGGCAGCGTTTGCAGCAAATCCTTCTACTGCTCCACCACCCATGAGCCATTCCTTTCCAAGGCCTTCCAAGCCTGAACTTGTGGCATCAAGAAGATCAAGGTTTGCCATTGGCACCACAAGCACAACACTTTAGCAAAGGTAGGTATTCGCTAGTATTTATTAGACATAGGTTCATCTACCATGAAGAATGGCAGGTTGAAATTGCGGCTAAAAGGCAGTTTACCTGGAATATGTCATCTGTTTATTTATGCTGCTTTGCTGTATACTTCACTCCTGCCACGGCTGCTACACACAACACACTTGGTGCGGCCCACTACTTTGTGCTGCCATCATTGAGAAGAGACCATGTCTCGGCTGAGCTTACAGACCGTCAATTTTGCTTGAGGCGCTACTGTTCAAGAGCACATTGCATGAGAATTTCCAAGGAGGAGCTATCAATGCAAGCATCAGGTCCAGGTTGGGCTATCACAAAATGTTCCGCCCTGTATTTTATTTTTGTGTTGACAGAATTTTCTGTCATTGGCTATTTGGCTACTTTTGGGTTCCTTCTTGTCTTCACTTCAGATGCTTGCTTTCTAGAAACTCAAGATTATTGTGAATCAAATGTGTACATCTGAAGTATTGCTTTCCCAGCAACAACTCGATGCCAGCAAATAAAGTGGTATTTCCTTTCTATTTCTTTTATATGCACCATTCACGCATCTGTGCATTTTCATGCAAATGGAGCAATTTATGTCGTGCGATTTCTATTTCAGCCACATCATCTGTGTTGTGTGCAGCGACCATGTTCTTACAAATACGTACATGTAGCTACACGATTATCAGTACATGAGATTGTCATTCACTCAGCCAAAGAAAAAACAGAAGGGATTATCCATCTGGTGAAAGCATAGGTGGGGATAGAGTTAACAAACATTTTCTCTGCCCCTACATGTATTTTGCACGTTGCACCAGCACATTGAAAACAATGACATATTGATAGCAGGGTGAATGCAGGAACACTTTTACAAAGTGCATTAAACCAAATCTAGCATTCCTAACCCTTTTGAAAAAAAAATGGTCTAAATGCAGTAACTTCTTCAAAATGCTTTTATTGCAGTGGACCTTTTTACATACGTACATTGAAATTGCTAGCCATAACAGTGCACTTACTATCTTTTGCAGCTTTACAAACCTTGTGCATACTGAAAACCAGTGTAATCATCTGATGGAAATCTCTCTCTTATTTGGTGTACAGCACAAGCAGGGAGGACTTTCCGGTTATACCTGCCCAGGCGTCCCCAAAGCCAGTGTGCAAGCTGGCTGTAGCTGATGTAGCGGTATCTCCTGCAGACAAGAGAAAAGCAAGAGTCATATTTTTAACACGAAAGTGTTTTATGCCAGAGCCAACCAGGAAATCACTGACCTACTTCCATCATGGAAGTGGATATCTGAAAAAAAAACTTGGACCATCTCCCCGAAGGGAACCCTGATGGATGCGAAGCAGCAGCGTTACGCACGGGTGGCGTCACGGGTTGAAAGGCGCTAACGCGGGTGCTGGAAGAACAGTTTGAAGCGAAACTCGGTGTAGCGTTTACTGGTGTAAACGTTTGTTTGAAACGCAGACACGGGAGGCGAGCGGGCGTTGGAGCCGGCAGCTGCGGGCGCTCAGGCGGGTGATGGAGAGAGTGACGTAGGCGCGCACATGCGAGGGAAGCGTGCGAGGGGAGCCTACTTGGCACCGCTCCAACACCTGCGCCGAGGGAAGTGCGTTGCCTCGCGCTTGTGCGGAGGATGATGATGATGATGATTGTGGTACGGAGGGACAGCGTTATACAGGCTAGTCAAAGAGCTGCTTCACATCTAAAATGAACACACATTTAACAATGGAAAAATATCACCCGCTAGGATTTGAACCGACAACCACCTGGGATGCAATGATAGGAGCTAAAAGCCCTACTGATCACACCACTGCCACATAGGAGACACATGGAACATGGAGACGACGAAGAAGTGTTTCTTTCATAGAACGCCTGTACCGTAGTCTCGCTTGTTTTACTGCAAAATCTGGGAACTGCCGCTCCCTCGTTGCGGCAATGGATGACGAAGCACTCGAGGACCCCCCTGGCGCACAACCGTCACGTCAGGTCGCGTCTAGAAAACGTGGAAACACGTCAAGCGACTCCGACAGCGATGCCACTGAGCTGTACTCGGACAGCTACGACTCGTCGGACGATGACTTCACCCTTGTCATGAGACGAGCAGCGAAAAGAAGACTGATGCGGACGTCCTCGTCGGCGAGTGTCTCTACCGTGAAGACCGCGCCGCAGCGATGGCCGCACACTGTGCTTTTTACGCCCGTGGACACTACGTGCAATCTACGTCTCCTGAACAGGCAAGTTCTGTCTGTGTATCTCGAACAAGTAGCGCCAAACGAGATAAAAGACGTGAGAATCAATTCAAGAAGGAATGTCCTGGCAGTAGACGTTCTGCACCGTAGCGCGCTGCAAAGCCTCCGCAACGTCACGGAAATTGACGGTATCAAAGTGAAATCAATGATTCCTACAGGCTGCAATGGAAGTGTTGGTGTCACTTATGATATAGACATCGCCATCAAAGCCGACGACTTGCCCATATTGATAAAACCAGCCACAGAAGGGGCTCTTATCAAGCACATCACGAGACTTGGCAACACGCGTTGCGTGAGGCTTGTGTTTGAGGGCGACAGCCTTCCGTCACACGTTAAGGTTGGCCACGTACGCCATCCAGTACGACCATACGTACCCAAGCCTCTGCAATGCTACAAATGCTTCAAGTTAGGACACGTTAAGGGTGTCTGTGACAACAATGTCGTGTGCCCAAGATGTGCTCAATGTCATCCCAAAGATTCCTGCCGTGCTACCGTGTTGAAATGCACCAACTGCCATGGTGCTCATGAGGCCTCATCCAAGGATTGCCCACGGGTACGGGACGAGCGCGCTGTGCTGAAACGTATGGTGCGGGACAACTCCACACACAGAGAGGCTGCTGCTTCTATCAGGCGGAGACGGCGTCGTCACCGAAGAGGGTCAAATAAAGTCGCTGCTACCGACAGAGATGTCATACCTTCCGTTAGAGAGGCTGCTCTGCCCACAGCGAACTCCGCGAAGACGGACAATGTAAACAAGAAGGAAGGGTCAAGGCTTGCACCTCATCAAGAGTGGCCAGCACTCCCACAAGTACAACCTGCCTCGAAGCCACATCAGATCCCGGTGCCCTCGACGACTTCAACAACCACTGAAGCGACGACGACGACGGAAGATCGCCAAGTCATCATGATGTTGAAGTCGCTTATGGACGCCATGCGTGTTCTGCTGTGCAACATGAAAACTCCGTCGGCGCAGAGCGCGCTAAAGGTGCAGGACACCCTGAGTCCGGTGCTTGCGGCTCTAGGATAAAAACCACGACCTGCAAAATGGCGTCGGTTCAAGTGGAATTCAGGGATGCGTCTGTTCTTCAGTGGAACGCCAGAGGGCTTAAGTCACGCATGTCGGATTTTCGGCAGTTCGTCTTCATGAACCAGTTCCCTATTATTGTGATCTGCGAACCCAACCTGTCAGCTCCCATCAGGCTTTCTGGGTATGAGTGCTTTATGTCCTCAACCCACGGAGAGTGCAGCAAAGTCATTGTCTTCATACGCTGTGACTTGACTTACGTACATCACCTAGTGCCAGCTGACGAAGGAAACCAATATGTTTGCCTAACCGTGAAAAAGAACAAGGTAACCTTCACACTTCTGGGAACCTACATATCCCCTACGAGCCGGCTAGATTGCGAACGCTTACGAAGAATTTTGGCATCGATTCCACAGCCTTGGGTAATCACAGGCGATTTTAACGCTCGTCATTACCTATGGGGAAGCTCGAAAGTCAACTCCAGAGGTAAACAATTGGTTTCCTTTGCCTCTGACTGTCAACTTTGCCTCTCGAATGACGGAAGCCCCACTTATCTACGTGGAGCAGCGTACTGTAGCTGCCTGGACCTTACTTTCGTGTCACATTCATTTGCGAGAAAAGTACATTGGTTTACGGACTTGGAAGCGCGAGGCAGCGACCACATCCCAACTTATCTGAGGATCGACGGTTTCACGGGATCTGAATCCTGCAGAGCTGTTGTGAGCACTGATTGGTCTAAATACAAAATGATCATGGAAGATTCTTGTTGCGACGGTTCATCGAACACATAGAGGAAGCGATAAAGGGCGCCCTGATATCCACCACCCAATCACTCTGGAAGAGTTCCGTACGCACGGACTTCGACATCGAACTGGAAAAACTTCGTGCGATTCGCCGTCGTGCGGAAAGAAGGTATAGACGCACGAAGTCTATCCACGACTTGAGACTGGCTAGACGCACACAAAAGAAAATACAGCGTCAAATCAACAAGCTGGCTTCGCGGCGATGGGCATCTTTTTGCGAGTCTCTGGATCCGCGAAAGCCTTAGTCGCTCATATGGAGAACTGTTCGTGGCCTTCGTACAACACCCGGTCAGCGCCACCCGTTTAAATCTCTGGCACTCCATCTAAAGTGCAGTGAGATAGAAGTCGCCGAGTCTTTCTGTAAAAGGATTGCTGGTGAGGCAAATCCTGATGGAGCGGTGGTGGGGTCGCCCGACCACCCTCTCTCCTCACGTGATCCTCGCGTGGAATGTCCATTTTCCATGGAAGAACTAGAAGCTGCACTGGCTGTGTGCCGGCGTTCTTCAGCGCCAGGACCGGACGGCATCACTTATCGCGCCCTGTGCAACCTGGGTGAACAAGCACGGAAGGCACTCCTGATCCTTTACAACGACTACTGGCAGACGGGCACGGTACCGCAGGAATGGAAATGCAGCCGCTTAATTCCACTCCTTAAGGCCGGAAAATCTCCTCTGGACATCTCCTCATATCGTCCGATCGCGCTTGCCAGTTGTGTCGGCAAAACGATGGAGAGAATGATTTTAACGCGCCTTGAATGGTACTTGGAGTACTATGACGTTTATCCCGACGCTATGACCGGTTTCAGACGCGGTCGTTCATCAACAGACAGCGTTGTTGATCTGGTCACATATGTCCAACACCAGAAAGCCTGTAAGCGACTATCTGCCGCTGCGTTCCTGGACGTTAAAGGCGCTTACGACAATGTCACCCATGAAGCCATTCTGAGCGCACTAGAAGCTGTAGGACTTGGTGGCAAGATGTATACGTGGGTATGCAGCTACCTACAGATGAGGACGTTCTACGTTCACACAGAGAACGGCCCGACATCAAAGCATCACGTTAGCCGTGGAGTCCCTCAAGGCGGAGTGCTAAGTCCAACGCTTTTTAACCTAGCCCTTATTGGATTAGTAAATCATCTGCCCAGCACCGTACGACTTTCCATCTATGCCGATGACATCTGCGTTTGGACGTCCGCTGTGACACGGCCTCAGCTTCGTGCTCGGCTTCAGAAGGCAGTCACGACGACATCACGTTACCTTCAGAAACAAGGACTAGACATTTCATGCGAAAAGTGTGCAATGGTGGCATTCACCAGGAAACCGATGTTTGCATATAATATCGCCATTAACGGTCAAGTAATACCATACTGCCGAAGTCATAGGTTCCTGGGAGTGGTAATTGACAGAGATCTGTCTTGGACTCCGCACGTGAACTACGTGAAGAAACGGCTGACTGCTATCTGCCACTTATTCAGATTCCTCGCAGGGAAAAACTGGGGCCTGTCCATACACGCTATGCTACAGCTGTACAGGGTGCTGTTCGTCGGATTCCTGCGGTACAGCCTACCTGCTATCGCCAACACCTGCAAGACTAACCTGCGCACGATACAGAGCATTCAAGCACAAGCTCTTAAGATATGCCTTGGCTTACCACGCAGCGCGTCAACGGCTGAAACCATTGCCATAGCGCAAGATTACTCTATCACGACGCACATCGCCGTTGAGACCATGCGACTTCACCTCAGGCATGTGGCTAGGACTCCCTCACAACATCTGGCGAGCCTCGTTGCTGCAAGGCCCCGCACTTCATTCAGCGCTAATGTCAATGCACACAGTGCGGCGTTTACTCCAGGGTACACGCCTGCGGCTAAGCGAGTGCTCCCTCCGTGGTGTTTGAGTCTCCCACAAGTACACCTCACAATTCCTGGGATACAGAAGAAGACAGATCTACCAGTATCTGCGCTAAAGCAACTCAGCTTACACCTGTTGTACGAACGGTACGGTAACCACGTACACGTATACACCGATGGATCGACTACGTCGTCCAGTTCTGGCGGAGCGGTGATCGTACCAACGCAGGGGATAACGATTCGACTAAAGACGTCTCATGTCACGACGTCCACGGCGGCAGAACTCACGGCTCTACGTCGTGCGCTAGAATTCATCCGTACTGAGAGGCCGAGGAAATGGGCTGTGTTTTCGGACTCGAAGGCGGCGTTGCAGTGCATACGGTCAGCTCTTAGGCGCGGATGCCACGAGCAGCTGACGTACGATGTAATCGTGCTTCACCACCACCTCCGAGACAATGGCCACGAGATTGACTTTCAGTGGGTGCCCAGTCACTGCGGAATCAGCGGCAACGAGTCCGCAGATGGCGCAGCTCGCACTTCACATCAAGAAGCGAACATTATTTCAATTCCACTCTCAAGGACAGATGCTGCAATGCAGCTTCGACTCCTGGCACGCCGTCTCTCACTGGTTGAGTGGAACTCACCAAACATCACACGAACGCGACTGTACCAGCTAAACCCTTCCCTGCATCTCCGCCCTCCATCAGGACTTCCTCGACATGAGGCCTCGCTTCTTTGTCGACTTTGGCTGGGAGTTGCCTTCACAAAGGCATACTCCGCATTAATTGGAGCGATCGACAGTGCAACCTGCGAGATGTGCGACACCGACGAAACCCTGGACCATCTGCTGTGCCACTGTCCGCGATTCGTCGAGGAAAGGAAAATCCTTGCTGAGACGCTACACCACCTTGACGATCGGCCACTGTCCTTACAGATGCTACTGGAACACCGCCCTCATCGCTCGTCGGCCCACAAGGCACTAAAAGCACTTTTACGCTTTCTCAAGACGACTGGTTTGGGTGAACGCCTTTGACAGTTGGACTTGTCCGACAACGTCTTTTTCATTATTCCCCTTCCTTCTCTCTCTCCCATCTTTCTATTCCCCCTTCCCACTCCCCCAGTGTAGGGTAGCCAACCGGACGCCCTTCTGGTTAACCTCCCTGCCTTTCTGTTTTCCCCTTCCTCCTCCTCCTCCTCCATGGAACAAACGGGCCGTATTCTTCACTACACTGCTTCCCAATTTGCATCTAACTGATGTTTGTTAAAGCAAAGGTGTTTAACAAGCAAAATTGCTCTTAAATTAAGATTAATCCCCCTCCATTGGACTCTTGGTTCACAGCAGTGGTATTGCCATTTTGGAAGGATGGAGTGAAGCAAGTTATTGTGCTAACGTGCACCAGAAGTTAGAGCTTTCTAGTGACAGCGCGTCAGTCGCAGCGGAGACAAGTGGTGTTGTGTGCCAGTGTCCTGCCGGCATGCTGCACGGACAACCACAGCTGCTACAAAATTTGTCTTGTGCAGTCAGTTGTGTTGCGACACCCTCTGCTCCAGGAATGCAAAGATGACCGTCGATAAGCAAATGATGTGCCTTTCGCTGCATTGGGCTGTGTTTTCACAATATGATCTGGTGACAACCCCTTCAGTTTTGCTTGCAAGGTTCCACCGTTTGTGGACGCTCCTGGTTTATGACAGGTTTGCACAGGGCTCTGGCACATGCTATGCAGTTTCTCCGGAGAAATGTGAGCCATTCGAGAACTTTCACTTGTGTAGAACTGGCTAGGATCCCTGTGGAGTTACGAGGTGCCGCTGATGTCCACATGCAATGTGTTCACATGTCCAGAGTACACAATCCATCTCCCACCCCTCGATTTGCCGTATTGCTACTTACGTATTCCACTGCTTCTCGTTGATAGGTTTCACGTTCGTGTTATACCGATTGCTATTACGGAGGGGTCAACCACATTTTTTACTATAAGCACAGATGGCCTGTCAGTAAGCTTGGCGAGATAATGTGCTAAGCCTACGATGGGAGTGAGCCCCGCAGAGGTTGCATTTATTTTTCGCCACCCTCGGAGAAGTGGTTCAAAGTGCAAAGAACAGAGGAAAACCAGAATGTGGTCGGTGCAACCCACAGATACATAAGAATGTTCTTGCATGGGGGCACACTGATGTCATGGGAATGTGGCCTCATCTTTCAGTTCTTGTCTCTTTCCTTCTCTCCAATGACTCTGTGCCATGCACCCTCTGAACTAGGGCTGCAGAAAATCATGATCGTGTCCTGTCCTTTCCTAACCTCAACTATATATCTCTCTCATGCAAGCTAACAAACACGATGCAGGTAGGCAGACATGCACTGGGTTGACCTTGTTGGCCTCCTGTGGAAATCGCTAAAGGATATGTGAGCACTATGGATGTAGTACTAAGTTTCGTCTGTTGGTTCGAAGGCCGAGCATCAAGCTGATGGAGCAGCAACGCAAACGGCTTCAACCCGATCATGAATCGACCCATCCCTGCTGTAATGCTTCAGGTCACATATACTTTTCCAGTTCTGTGCATTGTACATTGCAAGGCTCTCTGCACATTCTAGATTGTCCTGCGCTTCTCGCTGTAATAGGGAATTGCATCTCCTTTGCAAAAACCCTCCAGAAAAGTTGCTGTACAACTCAGAGATGTCTTGCCTACATGCACTTCAAGCATGACCATCTGCAATTGTAAACAGCCACCTTACTCCCACACTATGCTACTTCATAAGCAAGGACTCGATGGACAATGAAGTGGGTTTTGGGACCTCAAAAAATGAAAACTGGGCGATGTCCGTGCATGACAAGCACCTGTGCTTTCCTCTACTTCCAGGCCAGCTTCCGACGTGCCCTTCGGGTATTGCATGACTTTGCCTGAATAAAACAGGCCTCTGGAAGTGTCCTTTCCATTTTACGTTCCCTGTATATTTTCTTACTCAAGTAGTTCTGCAAGCTTGGGAAAATGGTTGGCATTGCGCTTTTTGGAAGTGCAGGACTATGCTATGACATAATGACAACACTGCCATTTGTACTATGTTGAAGGTCTCAGAGTACAAACCTGTTAAAGGAAAGCAATTTCTTACACCATCTTGTGATATGGTGCATGAATCAGCCCTGCCAGCCATGGTAAAGATGCATACACCAGTACAGAGTCCAGTTCTCATGTGCGCTTGCTTGCTTGATATACCTGGTTCAGGCACCCATGGAGCCTATGTTGAAATGCTTTTTGCATACCAGTGAATACACAGGAGTTTGCCTGCCAGGTCTCAGTATTGCCTGAACCTTCTTCCAGAACAAGAAATTACTCAGCTGTAAAAAAGTATACTCTTCCTGTGGGTGGTGTGCAAAGCCAGCAACAGAGCACCAGCATTTGGTTTGCTTGTTTATTTTTAAGTTGTATTTTTGCCACAGCTCTCAAATGCATGAACCACATAAAACATGAGCAATTAAAAAAAAGCTATGCAAGGGCACTCCCAGCAGCATAGGCGTACTTCTGGACACTGCCTGGTAAGCGAAACACCACGTTTCTTACACCTGCCTATTCTAGGCACTCTAAGAGAACATTGTACCCAGGTTGGCGACCAAGGACAACGCAATTTGTGAATCACAGAATGCAGTGAAGAAGCATGTAACATGCCACTGAACTGGAAAGGACTGTACACATAATTTGAGCCAGACTTTCTGGATAAACATTTCGCATTTCGCGTGTTGTAGACTGGGGTTTGATGACATGGTCGCACTTGACAGCATTAGACATTTCAGGAAAAGGATGTGACGAAACTGAAAGTGTCCAATGTGAGAAAGGGACATTGTTGCAATTTGCAATGCTGTGCTTGTCTACCACAGAAAGATACATGTAGCATTGGATTCTGGAGCACATGCTGGAATCGAATGCTATGAACGAATGGCTACTCTTGCCCTGGCTGGCATTAACCTGTGTCTGCTGTCTCATGCATTGATTGCTCTTGAGAACCATGTACAAGAAGGGCCTTGCGAAAGCCAAACATGAAAATACAGTTGACTTCCTCATGCAGATCCCATTGCACACACATAATGGCACACACTTGAACCTCGACATGTTTACACCTCTGCTGGTAATTCAGCTTCGCAGGTTTACACTGGTTTTATGAAATATTTCATATATTCTGTGACATCAAGCTTATGTATGCAGCGCCACAAGTATGTTATAACTATTTCTGAAAATTGCTTGATATGTGTTCTTTGCTTCCTTATTACTATCCTGGCAGTTTTTTTACATTTATTGTTGCGGTCATTCTTTTTTTATACTGTTAAAGTTTTTTTCCATTTTGTTGTTCTGTTGCTGCCTGGAAAACAGGGCCATGTACCACGTCAAATGTTACTGGCCTTAGCATTGCATGTATGTTGTAATAAAGGTTGATTTGAATTTTCTTTCAGCATTGCTGCTTTTTAAAATATCTGTAGGACTCAGTGACACACCTGTACAGTGACGCACCTGTACGACCTTTTATTCCGGAGAATGTTTGGATGTATAATTGAACAAATAAAATTATTCCATTTGCAAAACTCAATTAAAACTTGCGTTGCAGGTGTCTTTATGGCTGATTCCAACCTCGTGGCTGGTCAAAGGCATCCACCATCCATTCTAACTTCCTGGCAGTGTGGTGAACTCTATTTACGGCATTGTGGGGCGATCGAGAAAGAATGAGACAAAAATATTTATAGTATGCAGCCCTGTCAAAACTGACTAATGCACAAGGGCATACAGGCAACACAGTATTCAGGCAGACAAAACCTGGCAGCCATAGTAAACCGTGTTAATAAGAGGGGATGCATGACTGCCATGTAAAGAAGCAGCAATGAAATTACTTTGACCAGTACTCGAGCATACGCGTCTAAGCAGCTGCTTCTTCCACCTCACCCCCCCTCCGTTTTTCTTTTCTTTCTTCTCTCTTATTTTTCTTTTTTGCCGACACCTTTAGTACGCGCATTCTTTTCCATTATAGGAACTTCACGCAAACCAGACGGCACGTTTTGTTATTTTTCGCTTAGCCGTGATTTGAATTCGGTAATGCAGTAAACCGCGTAATAAAACGTGTTCGTCTGTTCGCCCGCGCTTTCTATGACAAAAATATGACGGCCACAATCATGGTCGCGCTAGTGTGCCGGTAAACACAACACGGACTCGTTTTCGCATTTGAAGGGGTGGTGCGGATGGTGCGGATAAGTTTCGGTTACAGCGTTCCGCGCGTGTCAGAGAAACAGGCGATCATTCGATTGTTCATGCAGTTTTTGCGCAAGGTCCTTACCTTGTCCTTTCGACGCGTAGTCCATGATCCAGAAGCATTTGTAGAGCTACAGTGAGAACGACCTCGTCGAGGCACAACGTGTGGAAATGTGGGTGCTCCGTAATGCACTTGGACGGCTGCTTCAGAATCGCCGCCTGGATGTCGCGGCAGCAGATGCACTCGAGAGCGGTTGGCATGGGCACGCACATCCCACAGGTACACCTATTCAAACGTTTATGTTAGCGATTTTACACTATCGCAAACTACTCAACCTAGGTTGCAAGACTGGGACGTACCAGTGCGTATTCCCGAGACGATCGGGATCAGGGGGCTCATCATCGGGGTTTCCGCAAACCGTTGTTTTGCCGCGGGCTCTTGAGACGACTGCTGCTTTCCGGGCGCAGGCACCGTTTTCGCCGTCGTCGCCGCCGCTTTCATCATCTGACGACGGCTGATCGCGCACTCGCAAAGGTGCGTCGCCGTACGGCTCAAAGCCCAAGAGCCGACTCCGCTCTAGCAGACGACGCTGCAGTTCGGGGAGGTCTGCCATTTTTTAGTTCATTTTTATATGCCCGCCGCCTTAGCTTTTGTGTGTGATGTTGTTATGACGCCGCAGTCTAACCAGTTTGATGTACTGAAGCTCGGTCAACTATGGCTAAACAGGCCTCGCTGCGCCGCCATGTTGTGTCGACAAAGGAAGTTTGTGATTGGCCTACTAACATGACGTAAGCTGCAGAGTTGAGGTAACGCGCGCTGGGGAAACCGAAATTGCGTTTTTTATCGTTATAAACAAACCCGAACGATGCAACAAAACAGCGTATGTTATAGAATGAAGGGTCAGGATTCCGAATACACACGCCGTTCAAAATTTTCAAAAAACGTTTCACGACCCCTTTAATGAGCAAACAGACAATGAAGCCTAGGAAAACATAGGGGAAGTTACTTGTGGTATTGTAATTGTGGAGAAAGTAGAAAGGAATTAAAGTGGACGAAAAGACAAACCTGCCCTCGGTGGGACCCGAACCCACGACCTTCGGATGTCGCGTCCGATGCTCTACCAACTGAGCTACAAGGACGGTCGTCACCCCGTCCACTTCATTTTGTATTCATGTAGGTATTATCCTGGGAGTGTTAGGCAGCGCCACTCGAGGCCAAGGCGGCGTGTGTAGAACACACTTTTCTTGCCAGGAGGCGTCACGTAGAACGTGAACTTAGATGAGTTGGCTGCTGCCCAATAAGCCCTCGCATGCTACCTAAGGTACCAAGTCTGCCGCAACGAGGCCCAAGCTATGAAATAACGAAAGGGGAGGGGTCAAGGGCTCGTTCTTTTTTTGTTAGAAACAACTTAATGAGCAAACAGACAATGAAGCCTAGGAAAACATAGGGGAAGTTACTTGTGGTATTGTAATTGTGGAGAAAGTAGAAAGGAATTAAAGTGGACGAAAAGACAAACCAGCCCTCGGTGGGACCCGAACCCACGACCTTCGGATGTCCCGTCCGATGCTCTACCAACTGAGCTACAAGGGCGGTCGTCCCCCCGTCCACTTTATTGTGTATTTATGTAGGTATTATCCTGGGAGTCGTGGGTTGTGGGTTCGGGTCGTGGGTCGTGGGTTCGGGTCGTGGGTTCGGATCCCACCGAGGGCAGGTTTGTCTTTTCGTCCACTTTAATTCCTTTCTACTTTCTCCACGATTACAATACCACAAGTAACTTCCCCTATGTTTTCCTAGGCTTCATTGTCCGTTTGCTCATTAAGTTGTTTCTAACAAAAAAAGAACGAGCCCTTGACCCCTTCCCTTTCGTTATTTCATAGCTTGGGCCTCGATGCGGCAGACTTGGTACCTTAGGTAGCATGCGAGGGCTTATTGGGCAGCAGCCAACTCATCTAAGTTCACGTTCTACGTGACGCCTCCTGGCAAGAGAAGTGTGTTCTACACACGCCGTCTTGGCCTCGAGTGGCGCTGCCTAACACTCCCAGGATAATACCTACATAAATACACAATAAAGTGGACGGGGGGACGACCGCCCTTGTAGCTCAGTTGGTAGAGCATCGGACGCGACATCCGAAGGTCGTGGGTTCGGGTCCCACCGAGGGCAGGTTTGTCTTTTCGTCCACTTTAATTCCTTTCTACTTTCTCCACAATTACAATACCACAAGTAACTTCCCCTATGTTTTCCTAGGCTTCATTGTCTGTTTGCTCATTAAGTTGTTTCTAACAAAAAAAGAACGAGCCCTTGACCCCTTCCCTTTCGTTATTTCATAGCTTGGGCCTCGTTGCGGCAGACTTGGTACCTTAGGTAGCATGCGAGGGCTTATTGGGCAGCAGCCAACTCATCTAAGTTCACGTTCTACGTGACGCCTCCTGGCAAGAAAAGTGTGTTCTACACACGCCGCCTTGGCCTCGAGTGGCGCTGCCTAACACTCCCAGGATAATACCTACATAAATACACAATAAAGTGGACGGGGGGACGACCGCCCTTGTAGCTCAGTTGGTAGAGCATCGGACGCGACATCCGAAGGTCGTGGGTTCGGGTCCCACCGAGGGCAGGTTTGTCTTTTCGTCCACTTTAATTCCTTTCTACTTTCTCCACAATTACAATACCACAAGTAACTTCCCCTATGTTTTCCTAGGCTTCATTGTCTGTTTGCTCATTAAGTTGTTTCTAACAAAAAAAGAACGAGCCCTTGACCCCTTCCCTTTCGTTATTTCATAGCTTGGGCCTCGTTGCGGCAGACTTGGTACCTTAGGTAGCATGCGAGGGCTTATTGGGCAGCAGCCAACTCATCTAAGTTCACGTTCTACGTGACGCCTCCTGGCAAGAAAAGTGTGTTCTACACACGCCGCCTTGGCCACGAGTGGCGCTGCCTAACACTCCCAGGATAATACCTACATAAATACACAACAAAGTGGACGGGGGGACGACCGCCATTGTAGCTCAGTTGGTAGAGCATCGGACGCGACATCCGAAGGTCGTGGGTTCGGGTCCCACCGATGGCAGGTTTGTCTTTTCGTCCACTTTAATTCCTTTCTACTTTCTCCACAATTACAATACCACAAGTAACTTCCCCTATGTTTTCCTAGCCTTCATTGTCTGTTTGCTCATTAAGTTGTTTCTAACAAAAAAAGAACGAGCCCTTGACCCCTTCCCTTTCGTTATTTCATAGCTTGGGCCTCGTTGCGGCAGACTTGGTACCTTAGGTAGCATGCGAGGGCTTATTGGGCAGCAGCCAACTCATCTAAGTTCACGTTCTACGTGACGCCTCCTGGCAAGAAAAGTGTGTTCTACACACGCCGCCTTGGCCTCGAGTGACGCTGCCTAACACTCCCAGGATAATACCTACATAAATACACAATAAAGTGGACGGGAGGACGACCGCCCTTGTAGCTCAGTTGGTAGAGCATCGGACGCGACATCCGAAGGTCGTGGGTTCGGGTCCCACCGAGGGCAGGTTTGTCTTTTCGTCCACTTTAATTCCTTTCTACTTTCTCCACAATTACAATACCACAAGTAACTTCCCCTATGTTTTCCTAGGCTTCATTGTCTGTTTGCTCATTAAGTTGTTTCTAACAAAAAAGAACGAGCCCTTGACCCCTTCCCTTTCGTTATTTCATAGCTTGGGCCTCGTTGCGGCAGACTTGGTACCTTAGGTAGCATGCGAGGGCTTATTGGGCAGCAGCCAACTCATCTAAGTTCACGTTCTACGTGACGCCTCCTGGCAAGAAAAGTGTGTTCTACACACGCCGCCTTGGCCTCGAGTGGCGCTGCCTAACACTCCCAGGATAATACCTACATAAATAAAGAGAAAGTGTGTTCTACACACGCCGCCTTGGCCTCGAGTGGCGCTGCCTAACACTCCCAGGATAATACCTACATAAATACACAATAAAGTGGACGGGGGGACGACCGCCCTTGTAGCTCAGTTGGTAGAGCATCGGACGCGACATCCGAAGGTCGTGGGTTCGGGTCCCACCGAGGGCAGGTTTGTCTTTTCGTCCACTTTAATTCCTTTCTACTTTCTCCACAATTACAATACCACAAGTAACTTCCCCTATGTTTTCCTAGGCTTCATTGTCTGTTGCTCATTAAGTTGTTTCTAACAAAAAAAGAACGAGCCCTTGACCCCTTCCCTTTCGTTATTTCATAGCTTGGGCCTCGTTGCGGCAGACTTGGTACCTTAGGTAGCATGCGAGGGCTTATTGGGCAGCAGCCAACTCATCTAAGTTCACGTTCTACGTGACGCCTCCTGGCAAGAAAGTGTGTTCTACACACGCCGCCTTGGCCTCGAGTGGCGCTGCCTAACACTCCCAGGATAATACCTACATAAATACACAATAAAGTGGACGGGGGGACGACCGCCCTTGTAGCTCAGTTGGTAGAGCATCGGACGCGACATCCGAAGGTCGTGGGTTCGGGTCCCACCGAGGGCAGGTTTGTCTTTTCGTCCACTTTAATTCCTTTCTACTTTCTCCACAATTACAATACCACAAGTAACTTCCCCTATGTTTTCCTAGGCTTCATTGTCTGTTTGCTCATTAAGTTGTTTCTAACAAAAAAGAACGAGCCCTTGACCCCTTCCCTTTCGTTATTTCATAGCTTGGGCCTCGTTGCGGCAGACTTGGTACCTTAGGTAGCATGCGAGGGCTTATTGGGCAGCAGCCAACTCATCTAAGTTCACGTTCTACGTGACTGCCTCCTGGCAAGAAAAGTGTGTTCTACACACGCCGCCTTGGCCTCGAGTGGCGCTGCCTAACACTCCCAGGATAATACCTACATAAATACACAATAAAGTGGACGGGGGGACGACCGCCCTTGTAGCTCAGTTGGTAGAGCATCGGACGCGACATCCGAAGGTCGTGGGTTCGGGTCCCACCGAGGGCAGGTTTGTCTTTTCGTCCACTTTAATTCCTTTCTACTTTCTCCACAATTACAATACCACAAGTAACTTCCCCTATGTTTTCCTAGGCTTCATTGTCTGTTTGCTCATTAAGTTGTTTCTAACAAAAAAAGAACGAGCCCTTGACCCCTTCCCTTTCGTTATTTCATAGCTTGGGCCTCGTTGCGGCAGACTTGGTACCTTAGGTAGCATGCGAGGGCTTATTGGGCAGCAGCCAACTCATCTAAGTTCACGTTCTACGTGACGCCTCCTGGCAAGAAAAGTGTGTTCTACACACGCCGCCTTGGCCTCGAGTGGCGCTGCCTAACACTCCCAGGATAATACCTACATAAATACACAATAAAGTGGACGGGGGGACGACCGCCCTTGTAGCTCAGTTGGTAGAGCATCGGACGCGACATCCGAAGGTCGTGGGTTCGGGTCCCTCCGAGGGCAGGTTTGTCTTTTCGTCCACTTTAATTCCTTTCTACTTTCTCCACAATTACAATACCACAAGTAACTTCCCCTATGTTTTCCTAGGCTTCATTGTCTGTTTGCTCATTAAGTTGTTTCTAACAAAAAAAGAACGAGCCCTTGACCCCTTCCCTTTCGTTATTTCATAGCTTGGGCCTCGTTGCGGCAGACTTGGTACCTTAGGTAGCATGCGAGGGCTTATTGGGCAGCAGCCAACTCATCTAAGTTCACGTTCTACGTGACGCCTCCTGGCAAGAAAAGTGTGTTCTACACACGCCGCCTTGGCCTCGAGTGGCGCTGCCTAACACTCCCAGGATAATACCTACATAAATACACAATAAAGTGGACGGGGGGACGACCGCCCTTGTAGCTCAGTTGGTAGAGCATCGGACGCGACATCCGAAGGTCGTGGGTTCGGGTCCCACCGAGGGCAGGTTTGTCTTTTCGTCCACTTTAATTCCTTTCTACTTTCTCCACAATTACAATACCACAAGTAACTTCCCCTATGTTTTCCTAGGCTTCATTGTCTGTTTGCTCATTAAGTTGTTTCTAACAAAAAAAGAACGAGCCCTTGATCCCTTCCCTTTCGTTATTTCATAGCTTGGGCCTCGTTGCGGCAGACTTGGTACCTTAGGTAGCATGCGAGGGCTTATTGGGCAGCAGCCAACTCATCTAAGTTCACGTTCTACGTGACGCCTCCTGGCAAGAAAGTGTGTTCTACACACGCCGCCTTGGCCTCGAGTGGCGCTGCCTAACACTCCCAGGATAATACCTACATAAATACACAATAAAGTGGACGGGGGGACGACCGCCCTTGTAGCTCAGTTGGTAGAGCATCGGACGCGACATCCGAAGGTCGTGGGTTCGGGTCCCACCGAGGGCAGGTTTGTCTTTTCGTCCACTTTAATTCCTTTCTACTTTCTCCACAATTACAATACCACAAGTAACTTCCCCTATGTTTTCCTAGGCTTCATTGTTTGTTTGCTCATTAAGTTGTTTCTAACAAAAAAAGAACGAGCCCTTGACCCCTTCCCTTTCGTTATTTCATAGCTTGGGCCTCGTTGCGGCAGACTTGGTACCTTAGGTAGCATGCGAGGGCTTATTGGGCAGCAGCCAACTCATCTAAGTTCACGTTCTACGTGATGCCTCCTGGCAAGAAAAGTGTGTTCTACACACGCCGCCTTGGCCTCGAGTGGCGCTGCCTAACACTCCCAGGATAATACCTACATAAATACACAATAAAGTGGACGGGGGGACGACCGCCCTTGTAGCTCAGTTGGTAGAGCATCGGACGCGACATCCGAAGGTCGTGGGTTCGGGTCCCACCGAGGGCAGGTTTCTCTTTTCGTCCACTTTAATTCCTTTCTACTTTCTCCACAATTACAATACCACAAGTAACTTCCCCTATGTTTTCCTAGGCTTCATTGTCTGTTTGCTCATTAAGATGCTTCCACTGAGTGTCGCCAGTACGTGTAGGCCGCTGTGTTGAAGGCAGCATTGTGCTTGCAGCGGCTCGCGGGAGCTGTATCTACTAGACACTCCACATCCTTTTTCTTTGCCCATTACAGTGCAACAGTGGCTCCCTGATACATAGGGCACTCAAGCGATGTAGTTGTATAAGAAGTTCTGCCTTTCGCAGCTGTGTATTCCTGGCCAGAATCTTCCTAAGTGCAATAAAGGTGTTCTTGTTATTGTTAACAGAAAAAAAATGTGTGAGATGTTTCATCACTCAGGTGAATGGCCAAATGGAAACACCTTCACTTACAAGATGAAAATCTCTTCCAACACTCTGTTTCATACATCAGGTGCAACGCTGAGAAGGTTACGGAAGTAGTCCATAAAGAAAAAGAAAAGGAGAGGTGTATCACTCTGACAAACAAACCACAAACATAAATAGCAAACTCGCGTATTTCGATTGTTTCCCCAGCAATTCGAGAGTATTTTGTGAAGCTGATGAAAAATGTATTACGATTTGAAGCTGCCAGCAAGGCATTTAATTGTTTTTCACTCACCGCAAGTGCCGCACGACTTTTCGGTCGCAGAAGTACACAGCGTAAAGACGAGTGCTAGCTTTGACAGCGTTGCACCTGATGCATGAAACGGAGTATAGGTGCAGCAGAGGTGCTCTTGTTATTGTTAACAAAGTAAAAATGTGAGACCATTTCATCACTCAGGTCAATGCACAAATGGATACAACTTCACATAAAAGATGAAAACACCCACACATGGTGGTATTAATTCTATCAGCACAGCACCTAACATTAAAACAACATTGACTCACTTGTTTCACTGATGGCGATGATGTTACCACAGTGTTAGCCTTGCAATTATACTATCACAATCATACTCTGATTATGGCGCTCAGCAGCTGATCTGAAATAGGCATGTCTGAAGTCACTCGTGATAGTCTCATTTTGATGTAGCCCCGCCGCGGTGGTCTAGTGGTTATGGCACTCGGCTGCTGATCTGAAGGTCACGGGATTGAATCGCGGCCGCGGCGGCTGCATTTAGATGGAGGCAAAACATTGAGGCCCGTGTGCTGTGCGATGTCAGTGCACGTTAAAGAACCCCAGGTGGTCGAAATTTCCAGAGACCTCCACTACGGCGCCTCCCATAATCAAAGCTGGTTTTGGGACGTTAAACTCCAGAAATCAATCAATCATTTTTATATGGGTGAAATGCTAGAGCTCTGTGTGCTGGGAGATGTTAAAGATCCCGTGGTAGTAAGAATTTTCAGAGCCTTCCACTACAGCATGCCTCATATCGCATCGTGGTTTTAGCATGTAAAAACGCTTGCAATCTTAGTCAGCACTGACAGCACCTGAGCACCGTTTTTCACGTCATTTCAAGCAAGTTACAAAATTACTACACATTTGTAAAGAAATTCACATAGTCTGCCAAGTGCTCGCCTCTTAATATTAAGGTGTCCAAAGCATGATTGGCATTGTTTCATTCATATGGCAGATCAAGGTGCTCAATTACTTGCCTCATCTGCAATACCTGTGTTTATTCCATCGGGTCTCCACACTTCTCAACAAGGAGTGAAACCTAGACTCTGATATGACACATGTGTCTTCTTGCATGTCTACTTCCTTTCTCCATAAAAATTAGAAACATTTGGCAAGATACAGGAATACAAATACATGGAATACAGAAATCATTAATAAGTTATGCCAAGAGCAGAATTAGTGAAAGCTGGGCAGTCGCTTCACAGTGGCTCTTGAGCAACGCAGTTTTAAAAAAAAATGAAACAGGATCGCTATTCAGGAACACACTGGTTCACTGACACAAGTACTAATTAATGTAGCTTATGCTTGCAATAACTGAACAGCTGGCATTCCTCATTTTTTGCTCTATCACAACAAAGATAGCACATATCTACATAGAATATGCTCGCAGTAATAACTGAACTAGAGTGTGCACACCAGCCTTACCACAACGTCAGTTTGTTTGAATTTCTGCTTTTCTTATTAGGGGTGCCTATGTATGCCATTCCGCAACTTTCCTAGAGTATTTAGTTTGACAGAATGTTGTAGCCTTAAATGGGATGAGACAGCAAATTTTTGCCTTGTGCATTCTTTGTTATAAGTGTTTCTTACTGCTATAGCAAGCATGATGCACATTCAAAGAACACCACATTCTCGGTTTTCTTGAATAATAATTCTACGTAACATTATTTATGTGAACGATTTTCGGTTTTGGTGTCTAGGCCAAAAGTTGAACAGTGACATCACTGTTTTGGCACTCGCACACTACTATGTCGTCTGCTCTCCACACACATGCTGCACCTGCACCAACACACAGTGGAGTGTGGGGGCCCCCAATGCCCGGAGCACCGCATCCTCACCACCTTTTGTGTTCTACTTGCCTCCTTCTGTTTGCCAGGCACCCGTAGGAAAAATACAAAAGAACACCATCACGGCTTCCCCAGTGCAGTGGTTCACTGCTTATTGTACGTCACTGTAATGTAGTGTGCCGTTGATGAAAGTTCTGCTGTGCTTCCCAAATAGTAACTTCGGTGTCAATCGTGCTTGCAATGAGCCTCAACTGTGAGAATGAGCATTTAGGCACTCTTTGGAGGCGAGCTAAAATATGTTTTGTTTGTGGAGCCCGACACTTCGTGGCAAGTGCCCTTGCATGCAAAAGAAGGCTACAGCAGGCTTTTCATAGCCTCATAATTAGGTGTCTCAAGCCCTTTAAGTCCTTAACAGTTAGTATCGACCAGATGAGCAGGTCCTTTCTTCATGTTAGATAAACATGTTCCAAAAAAGAAAACTTATAATGCTCCTAGTGACCAAATGTTTTCACATGACTGTTTTGTTTTGAGAATTGGTGTGCTGGTGTCATCTGCCACAAGGTATTAAGCACTTTCTACTTTCTAGAATGTGTGCTCTTGTATGTTAAAGGAGACGGTGCAATTACTGTGGTGTTTTGATTATCCCTGCTGAACGTTATGTAATATGCATAAATAAGTGCCCTTCTTGTCAACCAGCTTTCTATTTGGTAGCTGTTTATCCTGGACATGTTTCTTATGGACTTGTAAAGGACATTGTATTCAAGTGAGCACACATAACTGCTTTGACAGCTCCTCATGATTTTCAAACAATAACTGTTGTACTGTGCTTGTACCAAGTTTTACTCCACTTAATATGTAGCATAATGTGTGGTGCAAATATTTTTTCCAGTCAGAACAAATTCTGTAAGCTTTTATTGGTCTTAGCACTCATGTAGATGACAATTAAAAGGCAGTGCTTAAAGCCTCCTTTTATTCACAGGTGTCCGACTTTGTTCAACGGGTGATCTCACAGCTTTTATGGGCTGTTATATTATGTGTGCACAGTACTGATGGAATGAAACGTAACAGTTTAGGGCTATGTATGGCACATACTTCTGCTTCCACCGACCTCAGTTTGCATTATCTTGGAATATATTGACGTGCACCCTTACATGTATACATTGTAATATATTGGCCCGTACCATGTATGAGCCCGCACCCTCACATCAAAGTGCACATCACTTTTAGTGGCCAGATCTTTAGTGACATGACATGGTTACACATATACAAAACAATTTCTTGTACCACTTGTTATAGTTCAATGTTTACGTGTTGTGTTTCATTCCATGAGCACTGTACATATGTTCACGAGAGAGGGGCATTTGTATACGTGTGTACAGCTGATCAATAAGCAAGGGAGGCCAGCACTCCTAGTATATTTTGGTGGCTGGTCCTGGCTCCTTAAAACATTTTAACCCTTGGTCAAGCTGGAAGAAGTTTGAAGTCTGATGTTTATTTCACCAAAGCATTACATTGTTTACACTTTTTACAGTCATGCATGAAACAGATACAATAGCAAGTTTTAGTACATCGGAAGGCAGCATACGTAAAGATTTAGCGTTAGTGTTCCATTACGGTGAAACTGGGTGCACGTCGTGGCCGAAACTAGCCTTTTAGTATAGGGGAAAAGAGTGAAACACTAAAGCTGACGTGAAGGCATAAGGCGCCATCTACATGCTAAAACAAGTACTATTATTGAATCATGAATGCGCTACGAAATCGAGCTTATGCAAAGTGACTGGGCTCGTGTATGTGTGTTCTTAGTGTTGTGTCAACAGGCCCACAAAACATCACTTTGTCTCAGAATTCCGCCATCGAGTCTCCTTTCTGACCCATACCCCAGCTAGCACACAAGACCAAAAAGACGTCTTATTGGGGGATTAACGTCTTGGTTCGCGTGGCTGACGTCTTTGAGACGTCAGCCACGCGAACTAAGGGGCAGCGACATCAAAGGGACAATGAATCCGTCTTCGAAACGTCCTACGCAAGACGGTAAGCAGACGTGGAAGAATACCGCCCCCCACCCCCTCCCTCCCCAAAGCGTCGGCGGGCGCCGACACAATGCACGGCGCCGAGGTGTTGCCAGCTGCAATGGGGCCGGGAGGGAGGCGCCAGAATGTCTGGCTCCTTCTCGCCGGTTACCGGGGAGATGAGGCGAGAGGGCGCAGGCTGGCGCAAACACGCGGAGACACGAAGCAAAGGCAGCGAAGCTCGTTTGCGTGGTTGGTCGTGGAGTCAGTGTGGTCAAGTTGTTGGCGGCCGGCTCTTCCTTCGTTTCTGGGAAAATTCTGTTACCGTGCTGCAACTGCTGCATGTGTTTGTGTGGTGGCATGTTCTTTCTACTTTCCTCCTTATGTTAACCCTGGTTCAATTCCGGCGCTTCTGTGACTGGATCCCGTAACACCAATAACTACGTCTCGCCGAAAATAAATGTAAGTACCACATTTGAATGGCTTAGCATGATGTCTGTGAGATCACTCATGTGTTCCGTGGATAGGGCGAATCGGTCTGTGACAGATACAAGGAGGATTAATGCTATGTAAGGTCTAAGATAGTTGACGCATTAAACGCAAAGCAACGCAACTGTGGTTTTATTATTCAGATCATCGTGTATGATTGCATTCTGAAATTTTCTTAGGTCTATGTGCGTGTTCAGCCTGATTAGTGAGTAACGAGTGCATTGGCTTCGTTCCCACCATCCTGTCATTTGGTCGTTACGGGTAGCGAGTGCGGCGCATGTACAACAATGTCGGGTAGTAGTAATTTACTCGTGTCTTACACAGACGAATACATGCATGTTATATCGCGCGTTACAGGGCAACCGTTGCCGCGCGTCCTTTCACTGTTGCATTGCAGTCGTGAGATTTCAGTTCAGAGCTGCGAAATTTACGTGCATGTGATGTGGATGTGAAAATCGCGCATTGTTTATTGTGGCATGTCAGCAGAACTGAAGCAGGCAATCATGACGTCTTATGGTGGTGGAATGACTTCTCGCAGCTCAGCATTCATATGAGCATGAGTGTCGTTGTGCTCGTTCTCGGTCATATTTAAACTTTGTCAGGGGCGTGTGACTCGTTTGCGAATGTTCGTTATTATTATTTCTCATTGTCCACGCTGTTGCGGTTTTCTGCATTTGGGGTTCGTTATTCTTGCAGACCGCAAATACCAAAATAATTACACGACCTGTTATCTGGTTCCACAGTGGTGTTACAGGGACGCGGTTGTGTACAGTAGATTTTTGGTATGCCATAAGCTGTCCAGTGGTTCACGTGGTACGGACTGGGGAGTGAAGACTTGAACCATGTTGCTGGGCTGTTAGCGTAGGACAGTGATGATAAGGCGACGAACGACGAACTAAATTAGTACGTCGGGCTATGGGTGAGCGGCGTGTTACGACGACTTATACATGAACGTTTGGACGTATTTTGTTTATTTTTATTATTTAGTACGGGCGCCGCCAGCTTGTCCGGTGCCGGGATCCAGCTGTGCATGCCTATACCTATATCGTCAAATCAAAGCCACGGTGCCATTCAACAGTTTTCAGCGGAACGTTTGACGTTTTCCTCCTACCCCGTGACATACTCGCTACCCCAAATGAGCCATATTTCGTTGCATTGTACTAAATTCACTATTATCTGGCCATTGAAGGCAGTTTTGTGCAGGCGAAATCGAAGGCACAGCGAAAATTTGTTGATGCTATGCACAGATGTGATGCGCAGTCACTGTGCCCGTAGATCGCGCGACCTTGAAGGTCCCATTTAATAAAGGAGCCCTGCGACATTTGGAATCTCGATGGCAAACGATGCCTAACAGTCGTGGAGGTTGTTGTGAACGTGTGAGCCAAGTATTATTGAGCTGCGTGCACCAGGGAATTTTTTATTTGGTTTCAAACACAGCTGTAATTAACATTGCTCTTCGTTCCAACAAATGTCACTAGGCCGTCGACTACTTTTTTCGAGGCAGATATATCACTGGCTGAACTTACGGTCACGGAAAGGTAGTCTGCAATTATATATTTGTTCATGAAAGGAAAAATTAGCAGCCACCCGTTTTGTAGCACAAGGCAAACGTTACCCACCCTTGCGGGTTTCCGCAGAACTCATTTGCCTATATATATTTGTTCATTTTGCATTGAAGAAATAAAGGCAATCTGAGTGCCTGTCTTTAAAAAGACCGAGGTTAGCGAAGGGACCTAGTCGTTGGCGCCAGTGACGTTACTTGTTGAAAGAAGAGCAGGCAAGTCGTTGGTCGGTGCTGCTAGTGACGTCAGTTGTTGGAACAATTGCAGGCGATTGCATGATGTATTTAAAATGAAACTGCAAATCCACTGCTGCTTGCAGAACAATAACATTTGGCTCACACGTTCAGAGAAGCCTCAACGGTTGATTGGCACCGTTTGCTCAGTGCGTTCGAAAAGTGTTGCAGGGACCCTTTCATACCGAGTGCGCAGTGAGCACGTAAGCACGCCTCGAAGAATATTCTCACAGTCTAAGTGTGAAGCATGTGTGTCACCCGATTTCTACATGCTGTGTATGGGAATGCGTCCAAAATGAACTACGAATCAGTAATGTGCAGTTTAACGTTCACGAGTGCCATACTATTCGGCGGTGGTAGCATTAGGAGATGCATCAAGTTTCCTGCGGAGATGGCCCGAACACCACTGTATATTGTAAATGATAGAGACATAGACACAGCGCCTTTGCCGCAGGCCGGCTGTTGTATCCTGACTTCTTTCTTCTCTTCCTTTTCATCGCTGGGCATCTAGCACGAGCGTCCAAGCTTCGGCGGAACTCGCTGACCTTCGTATATATGTACATAGGTACATACAATCCTGTGAGTGTTAGATTGTATGTGCACATAGACCCGATAAAAGGGACGGGGGGGGGGGGTGGAGACGACCGCCTTCGTAGCTCAGCGGTAGATCATCGGACGCCTTATCCGAAGGTCGTTGGTTCGGTTCCCACAGAAGGCAGGTTTGTCTTTTCGTCCGCCTAAAGTCCTTCCTACTTCACAAGTATAATACTACAATTAAGAACCCCAATAACTTCTATGTTTTCCTAGGCTTCATAGTTTGTTGCTTCGTTAAATTTATATATATATATGGTGCAGGCAGCAGTGCAGAAGTACCAGGCATTCGAGGAAAATTCATTTTGAGTGTTTATCAATTGCAAGTTGCAGGATATTATGAACAATTCCTGTAAAGGCGCAGTCTATGACAGACATGCATTTCAAATTTCGTTCCTCAACGCACAGTTGTAGAACAGCTTTATAGAAAATAGCGGCCCCATTTTTGTTTTTTTTCGTTTGCAGGAATACATGCGGTTTAATCGGCGTTTGTACGGATAACCTGATAGGGCACCAACTGTGTTCTACCACGGCCCCACCGAGGTTCTACATTGAAAGCATTTCCGCGACGGCGGTTTCAGCGTGTCATATGATGCCAGTAGCATCGTATTCACCAGCTGCACTAAGCCTGGACACTACAACTAGTTTTTGATGAGCGTGAACGTGAACTGGTTGCGCGTTTGGTGGAGGTTGCATTCTCAAAGGAGTTGGCTGTTCGAAGTGTTTTGTTTAATGACTAGGTATAAGGTAACAGTGTTTTCCTTAAATGTGAAACAGGGCGAAATTCGAAGACTCTCAGTTTAATCCTGCACATGTAGAGCTGATGGTTATTTGAAGTCCCTTTTAGGAATAGCTTCATGTGCTGGGTGCCAAAATCTTCTTTTTTTTTCTTTTTGGCTTCCAACTGATGCTTGCCAGTTTGATCTCCGTTCATGTCAGATTTGCACATATGTGCGTAATACAGTGCTTTGTAGAGAGCCACATCTGTCTTTTGTATATGTAATTGAGAATATTGCTTCTTTTTTTCTTTTTCGTCGCCTCAATGCTGTCTCCACTGTATTCAACTTCGAGCACGTATGTAGCTTCATTATGAAATGGAGGTTGCCTCGATGTAACGTTGCTCGCTGTGAGAGATTGTGCGCTGCATTGCGACCTTACTCATTATACCGATTTTGTTAATATTTCATGCGCTAATTTCTTTGAAGGTCACTTTGGTCAATATTCGTTGACACTTGATTGATATTTTTGGTTGTCTTTTAAAGTTTGCTTCATTACATCAGCTGATGTCCTAGACAAATTTTCACTTTCATGTCTGAGTCATATTTGAGTTCTTGTGTTTATATTCCTTGATTTTATGCGGTGAAGATACTGCATAACGTGATTGAAAGCGGCTGTCACACAGTCATCCATTGTTCTGTCTCTGCTCATATAACCGGATGCGCTGTTCTCATGGTGAAAAGCGCATAGTCGTTTGGCTGTTGATTATTGTGTGACTACTAGTGCTCTTTTGTGAGCCTCTAGTGTTTAATAAGTTCCAAATATATTCAAAGTATTTCTTCTGCAGTTGCTCTTGAATATTTGTTGTTTTGTTTTTCTGGCATTTCTCATTTTCTTCTTTTTTGAACTTGCACAAGTTAGTTTCTCAATAAAATGATGATGTAGCAGTGTTTCGACTGCGTGATCATTGGAACAGAGGCCTCCTTGCTAGGCCGCTTGCCATGAAACTGTCTATCCTTCACTGCAGAAAGATATAGTAATGTCATTACTATTTTTGTACATTTGCTCCATACTCAACAAATTACATGCTAGATTCATTTTTGTATTCATGACAGCCAATTTTGACTTAAATGCTAAGACTGATGAAGCCTTGTTGCGAACTGTGTACCTACCTTACTGCACTATTTTTGCTCTGTTGCACTCAGTGCTGATGCCTTTAACCACGAAAAAAAAAGAATTCCAGGCAACTGCGATGCCAGGACTTCTTCCTAGGATGTTACTACGAAAGTATTCTGCTGGCACTACCCCCCACTCTGCAGCATCGAAAAGATTATGGTGCTGCTGATAACATAGCAGGTCGCAGCTACTACCACAAAGGCAGGGACGGCGTCCGCGGATGGGGGTGCCCCCCAAAATTATGATCCCGTTGACACCTTCAGAACCACGGAGTTAATGCCTGAGGGGTGCAAAAAAATGTTTTGTGGTTATTTGTACCCCTCAGGCGTTAGCTTACATTCTGAGGGTGGTAACCAGATCAAAATTTTGGTGGGCGCGCCCCGTTCCCGAGCACTATTCCTGCTTCTTTTTCAGATTACGGCTAACATTTCAGGAACAGCTTTTTGGTGACGTCTTTGGTAAGTCTTTAAACGGATTCAGAAATCCCTGTAAATGGGACTATTGGAGGCTCCCCCAAGCCGTCGAAAAGACCAGCTTTTTGATGACGTCTTTGGTAAGTCTTTAAACGGATTCAGAAATCCCGGTAAATGGGATTATTGGAGGCTCCCCCAAGCCGTCGAAAAGACCAGCTTTTTGAAGACGTTTCAAAGACGTTCAGGAAACGTCTCGTTTATGGGCAACAAGACGGACATTAGACGAGATATACGACGTCTTCTAGACCAAAACTTCTTACGCGTGCCGTCTCTGAGACGTCGTTAACGTCTCGGATATCCGTCTCGAAGACGTCTTAAATCCTTTCTGTGCTAGCTGGGTACTGTCTGTCATTTCTAAGTTGGGATGACATAGAAGAACTTATGTTTTGGAAACCAGAGCAACAATGCAGGCAGTTCGTGTTCTCGAGGGGGCGCCTCCTTAATACCGAGGGTATGCCCGACCATACATTTCGCCAACAATTCCACTTTGAGAAGGCACATTTTCCACGTAACAACCGCATTTGTGACCTGTACCAATACTTCGCCAGACATTACACTGTCATTTCAAGCATTAAAAATACATAATGCACCACATTACTCGTGTCGGCTTGACTTTTGGCTGTAGCCAAAACAGACCAGTCCAGCACCAGCAGCCTCCTACTGGGACCAGTACAGGACCAGTTCAATATCAGTAGGTTTCTACTGGGACCACTTGGAACCAGTAGCAAACCAATTGAATTCCAACTGGGTCCACTTCAGAACAGTTGAAACCAATAGAAACCAGTAGCAATATTTTCACCTGGGAATCTAAAAGGAAAAACTGCGGCAGTACCGCCATCTTGATGCAACTATCGTATATGTAGTGCACTCACTTTAAGCCTTGTGTGATGCTTATTGAGAGCACATCTTGCAAATGGTAATATGTTATCACTACTACATGACTGGCGGAGCTAAAGTAGCCAAACCTAAAGCAAATTAAAACATTAGTGGGTAATGAATGAGCTTAACAATGCAGGCAGACGTCTCGACAGATCTGAAGTGAGTCACTTCAGTTGACGCACGCCGCCATCTTGCAAAATGTATGAGTCTCTTTGCGAGTGTTAGCGTTAAACACTATAGTCTGAAAATAGCGCAGGTACGTAAGGGTTTCATCTACATTTACGTGTTCTGAGCATGCGCGGTGTGTTGCAAGGTAACGTTAGCGTTAATGCTAAATTTTTATGTTTGCTGCTTTCCGATGTACTAAAACTCACTAATGTGTGGTGTGTGGGAAAAAAGCTGTGATTAAACGCAGCTTGACAAGCCCCACATCCCAGCAGTATAAGGCAGAAAAATTGACAGTATTCATAAAGTCATCTATACAAGGAAACACACATAAATACATAGTTAAACTGGCACAATAAGAAATACCATTATGTACAAAAAGAAAAGAAAATGCAGACAGGATTGCACTCCTCTAAGAAGCAAAAAAGTACAAAGAAATAAATACAAAAAAATTGTTTTTTCCTTGCATAATGTTATCATGTTAGTAAAAAAAGATTGGACACATCCTGCTGCAAAAGAGTTGCAGTCACTCTAATGAAAAACTGCATTTATTTGGTATGTGTAGGACTGAATGTTTTAGCATTTGGAGACCACATAGTTTGTTTGGCGTCGAGAAACCTTCCAATAATTGCTTTGTCAAGTTACACAAAGGTCCTTATTGTGTTTGCTTAATGGCAGCCAAAGAATTGATTTATGGGGTTTTATGTCCCAAAACGACATATGATTATGAAAAACGCCATAGTGAAGGGGTCCAGAAATTTCAACCACCCTGGGTTCTTTAATGTGCACTGACATCACACAGTACACTGGCAAAGAATAAAACAGTGCACGTAGTTCATGTTTATATTAAACTTTAATTGTGCAATTAAATTGAGTAATTAAGGGAAAGAGAAAATAAAAATGAGGGAAAGGAAGTGCACCTTTAATATGGTACATGAAGAATACATGAGGAACTTTGTTAGCTGCATTACTTAGGGGTTATAATAAAAACCTTGCTATTCTTTTATTTGATGGTGAAGTTAGTTGACAGGCTTCAGATGGATCACAGTGCTGAGCAAGCACATACTGAACAACTTCACTGTTCATCAAGCTGCAAACTGTTATGGTCACATAAGTTATCCTGTGTAGGTCGAGCAATAGTGTGAACATTATGCGCACATAGTTGTTTGAACACCTGCAATGCACTACAGCGAATTGGGACGATACAGCCTTCCGCTTATGCCGAACAACTGAGTTTTTGCAAATTACATTGTGCCTTCTAAGGGCACTAATCCTTGTGCAAGAGAAAAAAAGTGGGTTACTTCTTTAAGGTTTTGTTGTTCCGCTGATGGTGTAATGTTTTGTTGTTCCCCTGTGGTACTAAGATGAGAGGTCATGATATATCACGTGCATGGAGTGGTTTCTGCAGAAATGAGTATGGATAGGCTGTGACCAATGAATAGGTTGGTTGTCGCAGCATTCTTTTCTTTGTTCAGATAGCATTGTAGCCATATAATTGTATCAAGCTGGCATTGCTGTCATTAAGCTTGAGAACAATGCATGATAATAGAATTGCTGCCCTCATCTGTAGCTTAGTTGCCAGACGACATTGGATCTGTCCAACTCATCAGCACTCGGTCAATAACAGTACACTTCGTATGTGACAGATGCACAGTTCAGGAACAAAACTGGAGGGTTAATGGGACACCTAATCTTGCTTTCTTTGTACACTGAAGAAAAATGGTGGCAGGCTTCAGAGCCAATATTGTTAAAGCTGGTGCTGTCATTGCTAAATTTGATATATATATATATATATATAATGAAAGGGAAGGGGGTCAAGGGCTCGTCTTTATTTGTTAGAAACAAGTTAATGAAACAACAAACATTGAAGCCTAGGAAAGCATAGAAGTTATTCCAATTCGTAATTATGATATTGTAATTTCGGGGTAAGTAGAAAGGAATTAAAGTGGACGAAAAGGCAAACCTGCCTTCGATGGGAACCGAACCCACGACCTTCGGATCCACTTTAATTCCTTTCTACTTACACCAAAATTACAATATCATAATTACGAATTGGAATAAGTTCCCCTATGCTTTCCTAGGCTTCAATGTTTGTTGTTTCATTAACTTGTTCCTATATATACATATATATATCTTACAAATCAATCCAAAATCGAAGTGAAATGCAAGAATCTTTTTAATTCCCTCATTATCAATACCACGAATTTCTTTTGTATCCCTCAACTGTCCAGGTACAATACTGAAGTACCTGCTGCCATACGACATCGACAAACGACATGCAAGCTGCCATGGTGTGCGATGCTAATTACCACAAGACTTGCCGCAATGAAAGCACTGCAGTGAATCTTGACAAGATTTCAGGTAACCGAAATGGAGGCACCACAAAGCCCTCTTGGGCTGAGTGGCAAAGATTGTCTGCACTCGCCTTTGCGCAACTTGCGTAATGTTTGTATAATCTAGATTTCCTGTAACCCGACGCATAAAGCAAGCTTTTCCGCAACACTCGAGCATTGCAGTGAAACTTGGCGCGATTTCAGTGATATGATGCAGTCAGTCCGAAATGTAGTCACCAAACAGCACACTTGGACTGAGTAGTATAGAATGGCTGCACTCGCCCTTGAGCAGCTTGCGTAATATTTGTGTAATCTCGATTTCCTGTAACCTGACGCATAAAGCAAGCTTTTCCTCAACACTCGAGCACTGCAGTGAAACTTGGCGCGATTTCTGTGATATGATGCAGTCAGTCCGAAATGTAGGCACCAAACACCCCACTTGGACTGAGTGGTATAGAATAGATGCACTCGTCTTAGCACAGCCTGCCTGCTGTCTGCATCAATTGGATTTCACATATTTTACTTGTGATGCTGACTTTGCCGCCGTGCTTGTGCGGTGACGCAAAGATCAGGAAATTTGCAGCGCCATTACGCTGGCATGAACAAGCGCACTGAGAGGCATGATTCCGCAAACTGGCAGTGAATGTATTCATTCCGCGTTGCGCGCAGGAAGTCGTCTGTGCAAGCGATATTATAAAGCCCCAGTAGGCAAAAGCATTCACAGTGCTTTGCTGTGAAGCTTTATGAAGTCGCGTCGCATCGCGTTGTCAGCTCGAATTTCGTGAGCAATTACGTCGAGTTTTGCAGAAAGAGGCAATGAAAACTGATGTTGCGTCTTTCCAGAAATAAGAGCTTTTATGGTGTCAGTTATACTAATTAATGTGCAGTAGGTTTCTTCCTAGGGTAGCTTTTACAGTAAGGACAGCAGCTATGCGGTGAAGCACGCAGCTGCAGTCTTCAGCCGCAGCTTGTACAGTGCGTACGACTTTTTTGAATGTCTGAGTGTGCTTCTATACACTGACGCTGTACGCCCGCATTTATGCATCACACGAACTAAGGGTCTGACCCAAGTGGCAGACAACACGAAATCTATGACGCACGTTGACGTGGCTACAGTGAACTCGTGGTGTCGCGTTCAGAAAGCTGGCCGAGCGCCGGATTCCACCCTGGCAGTATATACATTCGTAGAACTTTACCGCTATGGTGCTGTTTACTGTTGAACAGATGTGTAGTAATATCTACAATTACATCGCCAGAACACCTACAATTGATGTTATCACTGCTGTTAGTGCTACGTACAAGCGAGTATGTGCAAAATTCATGTACGAGAGGATGTACAGGAAAGCATTGTAGGCCAATGCGATCAGATTTTGGAGCCGTTTTGTTCAGTGCCTCTTGTGCACTCTTATGCGTCTTTTACATTTTAATCATGAACCTCACTGGGACCTAAATCTGTCGAGTTCAGCGATGACCAGTTCTACAGCGAGAATTTTCTTGAGCATGGTATCCAAGGAGCTGTGGCGGCTTGTGCCTGCGGCATTTAACAGTGTGGCGTGTACAGTGTCTCTTGTGCAGGATGCTGCACTGTGTTTGAGAAGTGAGTGATGTGTCTGCGTCAACAGCTGGGCTTCTCCATGTATTCCCCCAGATAGTACACGTGTATCAGATTTCTGTTCTCTAACCGAAGAACACCGAGGTAGCCTCACCCAAGATATGCGCTGTTGGATGCTGCTTTGCTCCACCACCACGTAACCTCCTCCCCAAGCAATGCAGCAACCCTTATATGTTCTCTTCCATCCAGCGCTTCTTTATGCCCCAGTGGAAGCACTATTAATTCTTCAGTAGGTAGCTTCGAACACGGTTTTGGCTGTATTGAAAGTGCTCGGACGAGGGGTGTTGTGATCACTCCACGGAGACTTGCACTTAGTGATAATCTGTTTATTGTGAAAGGCTGTCACCTGACTTTGTGCAAGAATATTTTGATGGAGAGCTTAAAACGATTGATAAAAGAGTACTTCTCTTCACTATACTACAGCAGTCTAGAATATTTATTCAGGAGAGGAAGCTAAATTTCATTTCGTGTAATGCAAACATGCATGATTGTAGACAAATGAATCGCTAAAAAAAATATGATAATAACCTGCTGGTATCATTACTAGGTGCTCTATGCATTAGAAAACATCGCAACATCCATTGGAGGTAAGCATTCATCTTGGAAATTGAGCATTACGCCTTACCAAATATTAACTAGCGGAAAGATGTGGTATTGTAAACATAGGTGCCCATTCTAAAGACCTTATGTCATAACACAATGAGTACTCAGTAATGAAATTAGAGTATTTCAGTTTGGTTCTTGTGTTACAAGCCAAGAGTCAGGTCACATCATAGCATTGCCAGAAGGGACGTACAAACTGCCAAACTAAAAGCGCTGCTGGTGGGGTGAAAGGGGTTGAAGCAGACACATCTTGACAACAGTAACAATTGTTTAGGAAAACACCGAATAACTCAGGTCTCTTCTGTGTTTTACTAAACAATTTGGATATGTCGCCCTTCCAGCCGCACTCATGTTTGTTCAGCTGTTTGTACGTCCCTTCTGACGTTGCCATGATGCCATCTGATCATGCCTTGTACTAATGTGACCCAGTTTTTGGCTTGAAATACACAGTCACCTCTTCCATACTGAATGTAGCCCTACAATAACTTTGCAGGGTGTTCCGACTTAATAGTTGCAACAACGCATGCGAACAATGTCTTGCGTTGCATAGATAGGCCATGCAGTCATAGTCATTGCCACATAAATCCCTTAATAGGATGGAAGAGACCACCCTCAGGATATTGTAAAGAGGTATTTCACACCAGCTAGATTACATCAGTGATACCCTATGCTACACTCTCTGCGGTGCCAGCACTGTGGAAAGGTACCTAACCTGTACCACATGGTGTAAATTTGCCTGGGAGGAGTATCAGGTGGCCATTATGCTCAGCAATGACCCCCACTGCCAGCATTGGCTAATGGAGAGGAGAGAGCCAACATGGCAGCGATAACCACTGGGCTGACAAACTAGTCAGCCCACACACATGCTCCAAGTTATGTACAATTAAAGATGTTTCTAATCACTCAATTAATAAAACATAATTACCTACATTCATGTAATGCATGCATGTAGGTGTTAAGTTAATAAAATAATTTCAGTAACTGCCTAATGTTATTAATGTAGTTACATATTCAATGGCAGAAGGAACATAGCATGCTGGTCAACCGTATTGTTTTCTCAACTTCAGTTAAATTCCTAGCAGCTTTTCCCATGTTTTCTCCACGCACATCTTCTGGTTTGTTTTCTCCATGTAGCTTTCTTCTAGTATGTCTAATGTGATGAGCGACTTTTATATGATAGACATTTGATGCTAACAATGCAGATTGACTTCTTGCATGTCCTACAGCAACGTAATGTGGTCCAAGACAGTATATGAACAAGGTATAGAAATATTCATTTTAGTGTCCCTAAAATATTCACACCTTTCCATAACCATTTCATGTATTGAAGAAGGCCACCTTTGTATGGCTGTTTTAATGAGCATTAGGTACATCTTGTACAGTTTAGGTGGCCTACATTGTCGTGCACCCCAAATTTTGCTAGACTAACTTTTAAAAATATGCCAAGCACAGGTGCCAAATACTTGCATGCTCAGACAGTAGTAAAAACATTGCAAAGCAAACAAGTAACCAATGAATTTGCTTATTGTTGTTTTCAAAGCAAACTCACACCAATAAGAACATGGCCTGCCTTGAACTAGTATTTGAGTGGTGCCCCCCTACCATAATATCTAACATATTTTTTTCAGCGCTGTCACCTCCATATAGTTGTACTGATGGCTATTAAGAATTGTGGGTGAACCACGTGCTGCTCAAGATTAGCTTGAGTGGTATGTAATTAACGACACCCTTTACATTTATAGAAGCAGAGTTTATCATGAACTTGAATATGTTTCAAATTCTGTTTGTGTTAATGGAATGGTGTGTTGTGTCCTGTTAAATATACATTGATAGCAAATTTATATTCATGCATAAACATTATTTGTAAAACCACGACAACAAATGACAGATTCCCCATATCGGACAGCAGTGTTTATTTAGCTAGAAGCACACAGCCTAAGCCAAAGTCGTGATGGCTTGATCACCATGTGAATGCGCAGCTGGTACTTCTACTGGACCTGTATGAGAAGAAAAATGAAAGGAAACAGATTAAGCTTTAAAGAGAAATTGGCTGTGAACTTATCACTGTGACAAAGCAAATACACCATTATCAGCCTGTTGGCACACGTGCACAGCTGCCAGTCTTGTACGATGAAGCTGTATGCCTAACCTTTTCTCTGTCAGCCACTCAAGAATGCACTTTGTAGCAGTCAAGCTCCACCACTAGACCTGTAGCAATGTGAAGGTAAAGTGGGCAATATAAATGCAGTTTGGTTGCTATGCTACACCAAACTCATGGAAGGCAAATTTTGGGCTAGGATATTTAGGACGCTTACAAATAATCTGTACGAAAAAGCTAAGCTTCCAAGTTATTACAAAGTTTACTAACAATTCCAATGGCAAGGGCACCAGAAAGTGCTTGCATAAATATAAAATAAACTATGCTGGTACATTACTCATGGATAAGTGAACCTGTTAACAAGGACAGCAATAAATATTTCTACAAGTAGTCACCAGCGCTCTGCAAAAGTCATCGGGAAAAGGTGGCACGTCACTAGGTTATGCCAGCCCTAAGGTGATTCTACGAGACATGTGTCCTTGTGTCATGTAGTATTAATTGCTGCAAAAAACATAAATGTATCAAGGCCAAATCTTGCTGGCAGCACTACGTTTCAAACCTACATTCAGATGTCTGAAGCCGAGTGTCTTACTGACTAAACTATACACTCACCTTATTTTTCTTTATTGCTGTATGTTTAATAAATTGCGTGATGTATTGAACTAGATTGATGTGCTGCTGCAGGCCTATCTGTTCAGACTAGGCTGGACTGTAAGCTGTAATCACGAGATAAGTGTAAAAACACCGTGCAGAATCTCCTCTGGGACTTTTCTTTCTAAGAGGGTGCTGCAGTGGCATAGTGGTTACAGCACATGGCTGCTTGCCCAGAAGATGCAGGTTTGATCCTCGGCACAGCAGTTGCATTTTGAGGCAGGCGAGATGCCCATGTACTGTCCAATGCCAAAGCACGTTAAAGAACCCTAGGTTGTCAAAATTCCCTGTGACGTGCGGCATAATCATATCGTGGTTTTGGCGGGTAAAACCCTAATAAATATTAGCTTTAGAAGTGATGTGTACACATGTGCTTCATGCCATTTGTTGTCTCACCTCAACAGAGTATAAATTTGAATTTTGGAGACAAACCAGCTAAAAGCACACGGACACAGAAGACTGTGCACAGCATGAAGCTAAACTATCTGTGTCTGTGTGGTTTTAGCTGGTTTTTCTTCAAAATTGTGCACCAACTGGCCCAACTGTCGACGCTCTTGAGAGCATAAATGTTGAAATGACATCCAGTGTGCACTCTTATCATCAGCCCATTTTATGTCCACTGCAGGACAAAGGCCTCTCCCGATGCTCTCCATCCTTTCCTGCCCTGTGCAAGCAGATTCAATTTGATGCCTGCGAATCTCTTAATTTCACCACTCAATCTTACTCTCTGTTGTCCATGGCTGCGCTTACCTTCTCTTGGTAACCATTCTGTCATTCTAACTGTCCATCGGTTGTCTAGCCTTCTCATCACGTGAACTGCGCAAGTCCATTTTTCTTCTTTACTTCAACTTTTATGTTGGCTACACCTGTCCGTTCCCTGACTCACCCGGCCGTCTTCCTCTCTCTTAATGTAACCCCTATCATTTTTCTTTCCATAGCCCACTGTGTGGTTCTTAACTTCCTTTCTGCACTCTTATATCCTGCACTTGCTCAGGGTTCCATTGGTGCAGAAGCTTTCATTTTCTTTAGTATTCACCAGCATCTGGTGGTGGTATATTTGGCAATATATTTTCGCAGTCTGAATTTTTCTGATGCGTACAGTGGTCAATGGCTGCTTTACAAGTTGCTCAAGAGGGGGCTATTATGCTACCAAGTGCTTTTTTTTGTTTGTTTGTAACTATTTCTGTACTGCTGGCACAACACGTTCGTAAGGTGCAGATATAAGCATTGGTTTATAGCTCAGCCTGTGGCACAGCTGCCTCTCCAGTGCTGGCCCCTACTGAGCAAAACACAATTAAGAGTGTTTTCATGCTTCTCTGAGGCCCTCCTTGTTCCGCTATCACAAGTGGTGCTTGCAGCTCCACCAGAGATCACTGGCTCAGCAGGCCTCGTCCCCTCAATGTTTCCATTGCTTGTTACAAATCTACCATGGCAAACTGAGGACCCATTAAGCACTGCTTCCCTCGCAGCGCATGTGAACACCACATAAGTACAAAGCCGACACCTTAGAGGTGTCGGCTTTTCAGAGGTGTCAGCTTTGTACTTAATTCCAGCTAGTTCTTCAGTGTCGCGCCAAATTTGCGTGGAAGCAGTGCTCATTCAAGACAATTGCTGGTGCAATGGAAGGTCCCCTAGGAAAGTAAAGATCCACTCCGGACATAACTGAATTTCCGTGATTATCATTCATATGGGTGGCCCAGCTGGCTCCACCCGCGAGGATGAGTGGCAGAAAAAAGGTGCAAATTTGGGATCGCTTTCGATAATAACGTCAGCGATTTGGCGATGTTTGTACAACATACAACACTGCACAGTTTCCTCTCTCTCTCTTTTATGTGTGAAGAACATCGAAACGAGCCAGCTTGTCAGTAGATCATTGAAAACAAAAGAAGTGCTCAATCCTGTGCACGGCAACGTTAACAAACAAGCAACAACGCGATGGGGAATACTGATCCAGGTATTTCACCACCGAATCGCGAACTACCAAGATACGCATCATTTTGCCGAGCACAGCTACTCAGAATAATGACGCTAGCACGGGTGAACAAAGCAAGCGGTCGAGAGCAAGTACCGCAAGATCAGCAGACACGCGAATAATGCGCAATGCAAGGGATGTAAACAACGCTAGTAAATAAAAACACGCAAAGCATCAGTTGAGCAGATAAAAAGAATATGTTTGAGGCTTACTATTATGTGGCAGAACTAGGCCTGTGGACAGTGGGAGGCAGTAGTAGCAGCACAAAAGAAGTACGGCACGTCTGCCGAGCACAGCGACGGCATGGCAAACAAACGACGCGCCAAACCGGAAACCAGCTTGCGCGCGACGTATTTTTGTGACGTCACATCCGTGCGTGGCAGGAGACGATCCTGTGTGGGAACGTCTACGTCGACGCACGTCGCAGCAGCCATTGCCAAATAATTATCTGACGCGCGCTGGAGCAAATGATGTGCCGTGTTATGGCTACCAGATCCTCAGCTACATATTGCAGCAAAAAAACATCAGACGAAAATTTTCATGTCAGTGCCCCTTTAATATATCGAACAGGGATGTATGTTGATTTATTACCTACATTGAACCACTTTCAGATCATGTCGAAGATCATGTGCATTTTTAATCTTTTATATCGAATGGGCTTGGATGTAACATGGATGTGTTGAACTCCATCACCCCATGTGCACTCTTTTGACATGTGACATGCATAGGACCCGTTCTGCGCGGCTATTGGCCGCACGCGAGGCCACGTGAGCCGCCCACGCATTTCCGGTAAATGTTTGTTTACAATCGCACATGTCCAACATGGCTGCGCCCATGGTAGCGCAAGACACGCAGTGCCGTCTCGTTCTGTGGGGCTAGGTTGCGGCCGCTTCGATTGTTTTTTCGCTAGTTGTTTTTTAAACCTACGCCAGTAAGCTGAACGCGTGCGCTAATAGACGCTGGTTTGACGCGTGCTGTGCGAGTGCTAGGTGCTGTTTCATCCTTTTTTGCTGGGCGCTGAGCGTGGAAAAAAAAAGACGTCGGATGCGGCATGTGTGTTTTGGTTTTTCGGAGTGAGTAGCATAACAAGGTTAGGCGCTCGGCGCTTGGGAGGAATA
>JABSTT010001960.1:0-62811 GCA_013339685.2 Hyalomma asiaticum
GAATAAAAATACGGTCTCTCAAAATCTTGCCCAAAATGCCAAAAAAGGTAAGACTATAGTATTGGGTTCTTTGTGAAATTTTGACTCGATCAGAAGTCGCACAAAATGCGTTTTCCCGCAATCGTAGAGCATTCCTCTACTTATTCCGCGCCTTCGTGAATAAAAATACGGTCTCTCAAAATTTTGCCCAAAATGCCAAAAAAGGTAAGACTGGTTTTTTGTGAAATTTTGACTCGATCAGAAGTCGCACAAAATGCGTTTTACCGCATGGTAGAGCACAGTGGCGCACCGACGGGGGGGGGGGGGATTTCGGGTTTGGAACCCCCCCCCCCTGAGGCCGACCTAATCCCATCCCACTCCGTAACTGCTCCTATGTCGTAGAGGAATGTGGCGCTAATGTCTCTACAAAATGCCGAAAAAATAATCATCATCATTGATGTTACTATTATTTGTCATTTTATTTACTTTTTTTTACACACGCAACAACTGCTCTAAAGGCATGCCCGGCCCTTCGTGAAAAATTGAACCCCTCCCCCCTGGTAGAGATCCTGGGTGCGCTACTGGAGCGTAGCGAAATATGTCCTGGCTCGCGCGCCTCAAGCCACGCGCGACGCACTTTTGCCGGGGCCGGTGGTGTTGGGCCGGCTGGGCTACCATGGAAGTATTCTAAGCACAACCTTCTACGAGTCAGGGGAACCCAGCTGTTCGCGCCGCCGAAACGGAAGCTCATCGTACTTCAAAGCGTGATCGAGTTTCTGTTAACAGTCGGTGACGCACTCTGTGGAAGTGCTTCGTCGGCGCAGCAAGCTATATTTGCTGGTAGAGATCGCAGATATCTAATTCTTTTGCTCAGCATATCGCATCATTAACACACGCGCGCACGGCTGCGCTCACATTTTGCATTATGACATTCGTCACGAATTTCTTTTTATGACTGAAATTTAGGGACACGGGGAAAAGAACAGCACAAACTGCATTCGTAGGCATTCCATGTAAGATCTTGGAGGACACAAATATCGATGGCACACTGGCGTCTCTACACTGAAGCAGCGCAGATCATGAACAGCGCGCTGAAAGGACGGCGCCTCCTGAAAAGCGAGGCTGGTGCAGCGGCAGTCGCGAAGTCGATCGGCACTGCGTGCGTGCCAGTCGTTGCCGTAAGATAAAGACGAAAGCCGAACGGAGAAAAACGAAGTAGTTGACGATGTCCCCGCGCGTCACTTCGAGTACACAGCGTTGGTGCCCGTCGGCGTCCGGCAGCTTCGTGTAGGGATCGACATCGTCGCACGTTCGCGCATTTGCTCACATAAACATCGTGCCGATACGATTAACTCAGGCTGATAATCTTTCCGCAAGGGACGGCGGCGACATTGTGCCTATAAATTTAGAGAAAACGAACCAAAACGCGGTCGAATCAACGAATGTATGAACGGCACTGCAGGGAACATGCCCGTCGCGCCGACAGCGGGGCAGTCGTGACGTCAAGTGCAAGCTATGTATACTCTGCTTTGCTCTCGAACATCTTCAGAATAACTGATCAACTGCATGGCGTGAGCTGCAGCAATGACATTTGTCACTTACATGACAGCTGTGATCGTAATGTCAACGATCACAAAACTTTACAAATAAACACAAAAACTAAAATTCACACACTCAGTCTCAGTACTGCAATAAAAATGTTCACGCAACAGGATAGTTAACGCATAACATTTCAGAAAAACGAGATCACACACATGTTCACACACACAGCAGTCCGTGTGAACATCTAGGCGCTCGCAAATCTTCTCTTCTTCGTGCAGCAGTTAAGGTTACAGAGCATCGAAGGAAAGTGTACGCGATCGCATGTGCGCCGACACAGCTGGACATGGCACGTCGGCGGAGCTAGCATACATCAAGGACCACTGTCAACAAAATGTGGTTTTACTAAAGCGAAGTTTTATTGAAAAGGGAATCAAGCGACAGTCGCGAGTAGCGGGAACAGAGCCCAGCGGGACAGAAGAAAAGTACACGCACCAAGCACGAAGGGGTACCAAAATGAGCCGGAATAACCCACGCGGTAAATGGAAAACCATACCTGTTTAATTAGAAAACAATGAATTACAGTACCTAGAAAGAGATATCCACAACAGACTTCGTTCACGCACTGCGCACAGTTCGTTCGTTTAGCACACACTGCCCGTTGGTCTACTTCGTCGTCGCAAACACATCGCTATTTTGCAGTTGTCTGCGTAGGATCACACTGCAGTGCCGACACAAACACGTACACAGGAATACAGCGGCCACACCTCGGTGTTCTCCGCACACGCGGAGTGGAGATACAAGCACATGGTCACTCGCAAACGCACGTACACTGCCGAGACTCCGGGAAACTACGTTCACGAGACATGCCAGCGCCACCCCGTACGACCAGCCCGACCCCCGCGAATGAACCCCTCTATACCCCTCCTTTTTCATTGTCCCGTGCAGCTGTGCGTCTGCTTACAAAAGAACACACACGAAAAATGCGTTTAGCCTCGCTCCCATGTCACTCACTCCGAGCGAAAGACGCGCTTGGAAATGCTGGGCATCGCACTGCTGGGCGGCTGGATGTACACACATTTCCCAGAAGCACTTGCGCGCCCACGGGTGGCGCTGCGGTGCTTGAAAAAGGTCTATTGAGGTTGAATAAGTTCAGTTTGGCTTGGTTTGGCTTAGTTGGATTAGTCCTGTCTGAACTAGGCTTCAATTAATTACTCCTAATTAGGATCCTTTGAATTATACTTAGTCTTACCTAACTAGTCCTAGGAATCTTAATTAGGCTCCATTGAATGAGACAGCCTTACCTAACTAGTCCTAGGGAGCTTCGTCTTTACTACTGCGTGGTAGTGCTATGCTAGCATTACATAGCTTAGCGGAGTTTTCGGCAGATTTCCCAGTTTCACCAATAGCTTAAACAGCTTCACTGTTAAAATTGAAGTAGTGTATTTACGCATTAAATTAATCCATCCATCTTTCCGCGTGTCAACGCACCTTATTCCGCATTAACCTGTCGGCAAGGGTCCGAGTTGTGAAGGTCGTCCTTTCGAGTCATAGTAGTCACGTTCGAGCCCGACAGCATGATTATCCCGTCTACAATCACTAATCAACAATTAACTAGGGGTTATACAGGACAAGGTGGAGCAGAGTTGATAGATGCGCTGTTTGTCCTGACGCCGCGTTATGCACAATATCGACGACAAGCAGCGCACTGACAAAGTAAACGCTCACACCTGCGAGCCTAAACGTGCGTGACGAACGAAAACAAAGCTTCGGAGGATCGAAAAAAAAAGACTATGGTGATCGCGAGAGCACGCGACCGAGCCCAGGCGCGAAGCGAGCAGGCGGCCACAAGCGCGCTGCGAAGAAACAGCCCCCGGTAGTCGCGCGCTTTTCGTCAGATACTCTGATACGTCGCTGAAGTCTGGTGACGTAACGCGGTGGGCGGGGCACCTCCTTCGACACCGCCCTAAGGAGCTCTGTACCCTCTATTCCGCAGAGTTGAGACAGGACTGGAAAGGGAAGTTTTCCGGTCGCAATATCTTCGCTCCTAACAAACCGTTTTGAAAAATTCTTTCGGCTGTGAATTTCTGAGAGGCATTCAATACGCGCCCAGCCGTTTTCAAAATGAAGCCCGAGCGATGGTTCAGGACCCCTTTAAGCTCTACGAACGCTTCCCGATCCCCGCGCGGCTCTGCACGCGTACACCGAGGCGAACTTTGGAACGCGCATGAAATGGTGCCCCCATCCACGAGAGGCGAAGTGAAGCTGAAGTGATTCACTTTGCCTCTCCTGGATGGCGGCACCGTTTCAGGCAATTTGCTGGATGCGCGCGCGCGCTGAACCGGACGACAGCGTCGAAGAATGGAGCGCGATAAGAAGGAATATAAGGCGCGTTCGTACAGCACCAAGCATGTGCAGCGTTAGCGCAGTGCACCTCTCGCCATGGAGCGAGGGGCTTGAGTTCGATTCCCAGCGAATGAACGGAAGTCTTTCTGAGTGCTTTTCTTTCTTGTTCTTACATGTTTATTTAACTGCATCATATCCGTTACGGTAGTGACGTACGGGGTCGTCGTGGACCCCGGTATAAGACACTTTCGTGTCAAAATGAAACAACCAACAAGCGGCTACGCAACGTGCCAGCGATAAAAACCAACGTTCCAAGCTACTTAGTTTACGGGGAGCGTAGATCATGTATAGTTAAGGACTTGTACAGTCGTCTCTCCTTACAGCCAGAGTTTCTTCAATGGGTACAGCTGGTCATTTCAGCGCGGGAGCCATCATCGTGCACTGCGGGACGAACACTGCACTGCAGGACCCCTCGCAACAATTTCAAGTAAGCAGTAAGCCGTGTTTTGTGCGAGCCAATTCCACTCCTTCCCAGTAAGATTTCCGATTTCTTCGCGCTCAATCGAATTTCCTAACATCCTCTAGTGCGCCCTTCCAGCCTCGTCGTTCCCATTGCGTTGCCATACTTCACCGCCAGTTATCCCGCCTTACTTGTGGACATGCGTGAATACCTCTACCACGCTCTACGCGTCACCGAAGCGTTTTTGCGGCACTTGTTATCGCTGGTGGTAGTTAGAGTAGCAGACGTGCGTCCAAGCTTTACACACCTGCATCCGTGAACCCATGAGTGAGTCCTGCAGTGCCTGCGTATGTTCTTCAGTCACCGAGCGGATCCTTGTTACAACTGAAAAAAAAAAATGCGCAGCTTCCACTCAGTCGCGCAAGGCTGAGTCATAGTGACGTTGGTAGTCACCTCGCTTGCCTTGGCTTGGGTATTTTCAAGTTGGCTGGAAGATGTGACTAGTCGTGACGTCACCTCACGTGGTCATGTATGTGACGAATATCTAATCAATGGCTAGTCGTCACATCATCTTACGTGGTCGTGCATGTGACGACCATGCTGTAACCAAGTTTCGCATTTGGCCAGGAGACGTGACTAGTTCTGATTCAAGGGGCAGCCGTGCCAGGTGGTTGCTAAGAGATGCGAGACGCAACTGGGCGAGTTTTCTGTTGACGACACGCTGACTAACGGCGAGCATAACAGCTTGGCTTTGAAAAACTTCACAGTGCGCCACAACCACAATGCCCTTGTGAGAAACTCCGTAGCACTGAACGAAACTAAGGCAAGTTTTGAGTAGCTGGATCTTTTAACTAGACAAGCTCTCTGCTCCATCTTACCGAACCGACACCGTTGGCATCAATTTCGCGACTACGAATGGTTCAGCGTTTCATCACGCCCAGAGAGCAACCGCTTGGCGATGCTAGCAGAGTTTTCTTGGCAGTTATAGAGCAGCTGAGTATTGACGCAACTGCGTGTCAGTAAAACGTCGCGCGTTTTGACGCAGCTTTTTCGTGTGTTCCCCCTAACCTTCCCATAAATGTTAATTACCTAATAGATCTGAAATATTTGTGCGTAGCAGTATCTTTAGCTAATCTTGCCAAGTGTCCATGCTGGCTGGGTCGAATTGATACAGTTTTGCAAAGAAAAGCAAATCCGTACCTCAAAATTTCTGCGCGAGAGACATGATTGTGTGATCAATGAGAGCACGATACCTACCTTACATATGTACCGAAAATTGCTATATCGCTGACTTTTACGGATAGTTGCAATAAGATAGTTGCATGCACTTTTTTCTCGACGTCGAAATACTTAAAAATAAACAGAATAGTATCACCATTTAAGAAGCCCCTCACTCCCACAATTTTCTTTTTCTTATGTAAATTGCATGCCTGTGTTCTCATCGTGCGCTCCTTTTCAGTACCACGGTACTTTCCGCCCCCCTACCCATTTACGGCAGAACACTTCTGGCCCGTAACGACCGTTTCAATATAAAAAAATTGTGGGACCCTTAAGCTTCACCATTAAGAGTTGAACGCGATAGCGAAATCCGGCCCCTGGTGCGCACTTCAACCACTCAGTGCATACTTATTAATGTGTGTTGTTACACACACACGCGCGCGCACAGACACAGACATACACATGTGCGCGCGGGACGTATCTATAGTAATGGTAGAGGTTTTTAAAAGCACTTTTATATCAACTTCAATGAAAATTTTGTACAGTGATGTAGTCACATGGTCCTGTATTATGAACTGCGCGTAGGCGTGACACTTTTATTCGTAAATGGTCACATTTTGTAGTCCTTCGTGTGTTAACTATCTGACAGCTGTTCGATTTGTTCTGGAGACCTCTTCCGGCCAAACGCAACAAGCATCGCCTTATGGTCGGTGAAATGGCAACTACAGTGAGAATGAAATGCTAAAAAAGTGGATGCAGAGCATCCGACGAGACCGCATATAGGCTCTGCTGTAGTCGCATGGCCTCCGAGATGGCGGGCGCGCTTGCCGTCTCGGAAGCCCATGGTAGTCGAGACATTGCTTGATATGTCTTCCGCTAGGTGGACATAGTTGTCCATTTTGGAGCTGTTTTTTTTTTTCGCTCACAAGAGACGCGTGGAGACGCCGACACCGACGGCGATATTTCTGCGGAACGAGCTCTCTAACACTATCGCATTAAAAAGTGTCCGCCCGAACATGCATACTTCATCTGTGGACTCCTCGCAATTTACAAACGTAAACTCGAGGGGATTGTTTTCTCTCTCTTTGACTCGGGCATAGTAAAAACATCTAAGGGATAGTTGGAATACGCTTCTTTAGTTCCTAACGATGTCAGATACTTCCAACAACTGAGGCTTCGGCGTAGCTCCGACACGGTACATCACGTCTCGCCAAGCGTAGCCTGCAGTCCCAGAGCGCCTTTATCCAAAACGCCGATCTAAAAAACGGTAGACAGTCAAGAATACGAGAGAGTTGAAAACACGCCGCGGTCGTTACCACTACCCAAAATGGGCCAATGTAGATAGCATCGCGCACGCAGCACTAGCATTTTTAAAGTGAACTTATGGATGCCTACACGAGCTATACATGTAGCCAGTGTATGTACGTAGGAACTAGGTAGACCGGCTCGTCAGCGGAGCGCTTCAAGGCTTACAGCTGAAGTTATTGCGTTAATGGCATTACTCAGAAAATTCGCGCGCTTCTGTATACATTACAGGCATAGTTCTAGGCGTACGTAGTAGATGTTCGGCTGTTTAGGTTTAATTTCGCGTGCATGTCCTAAAAGAGCTTCCTTTTTCTTCTTTCTTTTTATACGCCAATGTTTAATGCTTTAATACGCTGCCATTTGCCACTTTCTTTGGGCGCGAAAGAAGAATCGAAATAATTATCCATTAGAATCGATTACCCATTAATATTTATTTATTCGGCATGTAAACATGTAAGGCACAAGGACATGACAATAGAGCTGGCTGAAAACTGCCACCGGAGGGGCACTATGCCTGCCTGCTATTTTGGGATAAGGAATACGGGAGAGGGAAACTGGAAAGAAGGAGAAACGAGATAGAAAGTAATAACTTTAATACACAGACAAACGTGTGTTCTTACATTTCTTCTTATAGATTACCTTGTGTTTTAGGTGGTAAATAATGGCCGTGTGAGAAAGTAGCAGAGTGTTGAGGCCCCGTTATTAGTCCATAATTTCTGGTGGCGGTTCGTTGAAGTAACGTATAAAGGCGTCCGCATAATGGCTTTACAATGCCTATCTGCAGCTCTGCGAGACCATGTGAACCGCAATTTTGAATTCGAAGCGCCAAAACAGCGCCTGCGGTCGGGCACGTAATTCATTGCACGCTGGAAGCGTTAACAACCTCGAACCGCCGGGCGCCGCGTCTGTGCCGAGACTAAGCGTTATAACGCCATTCGAGCATTATACGATAGCGTTAACGTAGCGCGACGCCAAAAGAAATGATTTTGGTGATTACAATCGCATTTCCTGCAAATCTAAATTCTGGCCCGTGTACGAACGTTGTTATTGGCCGTTAATAAACTATCCTCTCTCTCTCTCTCTCTCTCTCTCTCTCTCTCTCTCTCGTCCGTCCATCTTTTCCAGGGTTATTTTTGGTTCCCCTGCTCAATGCGGCTAGGAAATGCCTTCGAGCGATGGTGGATGATAGTAGCATCTTTTCGGTCGTTACATGTCAGAGGAAAAGAGCGAGGGATAGAGATAAAACGAATAATAATAATACCCGTCTCCCAGCTAGGGCCCGCGGTCTTCCCTAGACACTGAGCAACGAATCTCTGGCACTATCGTCTAATTCTGTTGCGCTCATATACTGGTGTAACGGCCCTTCCCGCGAGTGAATGGCTCCTCGCTTCGCTGTTCCTGCCCCGTACGATATACATTACATAAACACGCGGTCGTACGTGATGTGTGTGCGTAACGACAAAGTCGTAACTGAGGAGACGTTAGCGTGTGCTATGGGTTCATCGACTGCGATTTGTTGATGGGCTTGGTGGTTGGAGAAGAAATAGCCAGAGGATTGCGGTCTTTCGGAGCAGTGTAAAGGTCGCCGCCGTGGAATTGCGCTCGTACTTAGCTCTCAGCAGATATAGCAGGTGATTATAATGGCGGCCATGATTTCCCTTGTGCCGGACGTGTCAGCTATGAAAATCGACTTTCACTCTCCGCTGCCGTCGGTGTGTGGGAGGTTGAACATACAGTTGCAGTTTCATTGTCTTTAAAGAAATGGAATGGCCCTTACAATTCCATATTTTTTTCACGTTCGCTTGGATTGGCCCGTACCACGTGCCAAACCTTTAAGTTGCCTGCGTGGAAACTCCGACAAATATTGCAATGATGTATTTTAGTTATTGTATTATGGAATGGTTCCCACAGCTGGGTGTATTTTTAGTACAGCAAGAAGCCTGACATAGGACCTCTTAATGTACAGAGTTGTTAATTACCATTAGAATAGCGCATTTTGCGTGACATTAGTATTTTACGCATGAGACTTAGAGAAACGAGGTTTGATGCCCCATTGTTACAAGAGCATATTACACAAGCAACAGAGCCAGGTTACTTACATGAATTTTCTTTTTGGCGCTTGGTATTTGCACTGTCAATATTATTACTACTGACTGCGAGACCGACGTATTGGTGTCGCTGTGTCGCTGCGTTAGTGTGGATAGCCGGTCAGCGATGCGCATTTAATGTACGCGGTGGGACCCCGTTCTGAATGGTTTTAAGCATCTTTAGGCTAAATAAAACTGTTTATTGTAGTCAGATCGCAGCATGGATGTCCTCCTATGTCGAGTTAGTGCACAGAGAACTCACAACGCTCCTATTACATGTGAAAGAAGCGTAATCCGCCATTCTGCGAGTTACTGGCACCAACCTTCCTCACAGTCTGACTTGCTCGGCGTTTCTGTCTCTCTCTCCCTCTCTCTCTTTCGACATGCCTAAGTATTTTTATGTCTGCAATGTGTGCATTACTCTTACGTGGCTGAAATAGTGTACTATTGATTTCTTGGTAATCTTTCGCAAATGGCTCCAGAAAAAAAAAAACACGACTGCTACTGCACATTAAGTTGAAGTTTAAGCTTGGATACCCTATTACGCCACTTCGATTCCGTCTTTTCTGGCGACAATTGCAGTCAAAGGCTGTTTAAACTATTGGGAGGCTGAGAATCGCTGCTTGGAGTTCAATTTGCATACTCCGCTAACCAGGATAATCTGCCGCTGCCATCCATATCGTTATGTCGTCAGCGTAAAGAGTAAAACGCGCCGTACTTCCTCTCTCCAGCTTTTCTACCACTCATGTCATGGCTAGATTAAAAAGCATAGGTCCGAGCATGGAGCCTCGGGCTCATATTCTCGGGGCACACATTACTAGCTGCAACAGCTCTCAACAATGGATCGGCAGTTTAAAGCGCCAATGGAGCCCGATGTTGCACACGGACTGACGCATATCGAATAAGCATGGCGGAGCCCATCAGAATGCATGCCAAACACTTGCAAAAGCCGTGGATGTCAGGAGGATCCTGTACGAGGCACCCATCTATGACTTCTCCTTTCGATATCTTGCCGACGTCGGAAAATTACACAGGGTAACCCTACGTACGACCACTGGACTGCCAAAGCACGTAAAGAACGATGACCTGCTCAGGCTAGTTCAGATACCACAAATGCCAACTGGAAAGCACGGCACAGGGAAAACAGGCCATGGAATGGGATAGCCGTGCCCACGCGAAGCCGGTGGCTCAGGAACTGCTGACAATGCCCCATGGGAAGTGCCGCTAGGTACCCGGAAGAAACAACGGCCTATCTTTAGGCGAAATGTGAAAGCCAGAAAACTACTTGAAGAGCGACTAGAAGACAAGAGACCTCATAAAACCGTGGACATCCACACTGACGCCACAATCGGAGATGAAAGAGCCAGCGTGGCGTGGGGCAGCACATCTACACCACGACACAATGGACATCACACACGTCATCTTTCTCAAAAGGCAGACGGCGCATTGAATACCTGCTGCACGCCGACATAACAGCTCTAGAGAATTTATTACAGTCCGAAAATGCAGCTCAAAAACCTATGGCAATATGCTAAAGTCAAAATGGCCTGTTTAGACTGTTGTAGGAGAGCTCGAGTGACCCGTGCGAAGACGTGCAATGAAGCAGCTTATCAAGCCCTAATCACCTTCCCACCTCATCCGCAACAGCGGCCAAGAGGCGTCCCCTCTGTCTTTTTTCTCTCAATAAAGGTCACATTCATTCATTCATTGAAGTGTACAATTCAAGCACCGAAGAACTAGAATTAACTTGTGAGGTCAGAGCTTTCTCCATAGCGGTACCGAAGTTGTACGATTAAGAGGCGTGTTAAGTAACACTCTTGTTTGGGCTAGTTGATACACTCTTGTTTGGGATAGCTGGTGTAATCAGACCAAGTGGAACATTTTGTTAGGGCATTTTACTGGTTTGCGTTACGCATATGCCATTTGCCGGTAAATGTCCACTCATGGTGCTGGATTTTTCATTTATGCTCTGTTGAGTTGTTGTTCATTTGTCATCCTTCTTTCGCGCATGCTTCAGGTTTAAACGGCAAGCTCTCGTGTACTTTGTTTCTGATAGCGATATCATGAAAAACCTTTGATTATGTATCGTTCCTTGTGGTGCGAGTGCGAAGGGTGTGTATTCACATAGACCCGCTTTGGCGTTCTGAGATATAGTTAGAAGCTTGCGCCTGTCCTGTTGTTCCTTCTTTTTGTCGTCCATGTTTTCTTGCGCTACCGTGTTTTTATCAAGGGCGTGTTAAGCGCAATCAGTTTGCCACGTAACCGTTAAGTGACGGTGATGTAAACGGATATACCCCTATGAACAATTACTTATGTCGTGACATAGGTGCATCTGTCAGGTTAATGTTTTGTCTGTCGCTCCCGGGTATTTGCATTAGCCTATTTGGGTTGTCACAAAACATGAAAATATCACACCTGAGTGGCTACAGCACTGCATTTTAACGTTGATGTTTCCTGCTTAATTTGTTCATAACGACACTCAGTGTACTTTCTCGTACGCTGGAAGGGCACAGCAGCGGATAAACTGCAATAATTATGCCGAACCTGGGGCCCAGAGATGATGCAACATGCTCAGGGCAGACGGACTCGGTGACTTTAAAACATAGCAATGACTGCAGCGCAAAGCCATTTACTTTTGTATACGTGGATAAGAATCCATACGCGCCTTTAACACATGTACAGCACAAGGAGCAACCATCCTGGAAAATATGCATGAAGTAAGCGTGTATCAAAGCAAGCAGTGGCTAGCATACGGCGCGAGCAGCCATCGACACTCGGGAGCTTCGCTGGTTGTCCGCTAGGTGTCGGCTGTGTTCGATGTTGAGGCCAATAGCTGAAGAGATCGTTGACAACGATTAAGAACCAGGACTGTCGTTGGAGCCAACGTTTCGACAAGTGGACTTCTTCAGGACACGGCCCCGCCGCGGTGGTCTAGTGGCTGTGGTACTCGGCTGCTGATCCGATGGTCGCGGGATCAAATTCCTGCCGCGGCGGCTTCACTTCGATGAATGCGAAATGTTGAGGCCCGTTCACTGTGCGATGTCAGTGGACGTTTAGAACCCCCAGGTGGTCAAATGTCCGGAACCCTCCAGTATGGCGCCTCTCATAATCATAGCTGATTTTGGAATGTAAAACCGCAAAAAATCAATCTTCAGTGCACCGACGATGACAACTCCACACACACACACACACACACACACACACACACACACACACACACACACACACACACACACACACACACACACACACACACACACACACACACACACACACTGTCCCGCTCACAGGGAAAGAAAACATCATTATCTTATACTCTATTAACGTCTGCATTTGTAGCAGCAGTGAATCCATAAAGGAGGCGGGACGGAAACGTGGCGTAAAAAATACATTTTGTATATTGTTTCTATTTCCTGGGTTAACTAGTCGAGCTTACATTTCATGCTACTTGCGCCCTACTTGACTAATGGAGAATGTTAAAGTATAGTTTAGACATGTGACCTCATCCACCAGAAACATTTAAAACGATCACTCGCGCCATTGTGTGTTCGCGTCATTTTTTATACACAGGGCGGCACTGTCGCAAGTGAGCGCCCACATTTCCATGAAGCACGGCATTCTCTCAAGACGCCGCGCCGAATCCAACCCTGTGAAGAAAAAAAATCACAGCATATTCACGGGGTGAATGATGATGAGTGGGGCGAAGCTCCGGAAGGAATCATCGGTAAACCGTGAAACTCTTCCGTGGAATTCGCCCCACAATTAAATGTGAAACACTTGAGTAAATGTCATCAAACTATTATAACATCTCGCATCTTTCATCATCAACTACAAGTACCGCCATCTAGTTTTATAACATCTCGCGCATGCTACGAATCCTCACGGTTCAACTATGCACAATGCACAAGTGAAATCTCCCACCGGCACTTCATTGCAAGTCAAGATGCAGCGCCTATATATATATATATATATATATATATATATATATATATATATATATATATATATATATATATATGGGTTGCTGGTGAACGCTTCTCCAACGCGACGAGCAGTCGGTATTTCTCAATCAAGAAACTCGCTAGGAGACGCTGCGCCAACGTTGTCTCTCGCGGGCGAGCGCGTGCCGGGAGCCACACGCTCACCCTCGGCGCGTGCGTGCCTCCTGGCAGGCACGCGCCGGTGGCTACCTACTACTAGGGACGCACGACCCACGCCTTAAGGAGCTTCGCCCCTAAAACAACGCGCACAGCGAAAGCCTCGACGCAACAGCTGGCCAAAACGCGCACCGTGCAGTTCTGGTGTTTTGACGAATCATCTTGCGTGCAGCATTGCACCACCCTTTTACAACAGCGCGTAGCCACACAGTATGAGGAAGCGAGAGAGTACTCGCGGACACCGACCGCAACACTTGATGGAAAGAGAGGCCCCCGTCGCTAATAGGTGGCTCCATAGATTGGACGAGTATATTCGAGATTACTCTCGCATCTTTGCGCCTGCTGAGAATTGGTGAGTCGCACCGAATTCTCCCGAATACCAGCCGAACACAATTTAAGGAAACGACCAACAGCAGTTGTCAGCAGCCTTATCGTCAGTGGATTGTCATGTTAAACAGTGAATCAAGTCGGAAAAAGATTTTTTCCATATTGATCTGCTCATGGGCTATTTTCTACATCTCTTGGTAATACACAGTGTGCGCAGCGCAATAAATCAGGAATGACAAAGGAACACAGAAACGACATGTACAGCCGCCGACTACCAATTAATTTTATTAGAATTATTCAAGCCACGTGCGCACATGCTATCGTAAAGGGAGGATTAGGAGCAATCAGGCTTATTGCAGTGATCTGCCGATGCTCCTCAGATTTGCTTTCGAAATTTAAGTTATGCCCTCGCATCTGATGTAGCATCGTCCCGTATATGCAAATCTGGTCGCAAGAGAGTGGGAGCTATGCATCACGTGCGTTGCTCAATCTGCACATGAGAAAGTGTGCTTCTTTGTGCAGGGCTTTTTTTTTCTTTTCCTTTGTTAGTAAGGGGCAAATCCGTGCTAACCTACATAGCAAATCCGTGCTAACTTACATCCCATTAACGAAACGGCAGTATAGAGCGAGGACCATGGCATGTAAATCATGCCTGTCATGACATATCACATGAAAATCATGACATGCATGTCATGATTTTCATGTTATGACCTGTCATTTATGATAGTCATGTAGTCATATTATGCCATACCAATTTTTGTATACATCCCATTAACGAGACGACCAGGAGAGCACCAAGACCGTTTAAACCATGCTGCTCATGACGCGCGTGTCATGATTCTAATGTTGTGACCTGTCATTTAAGTTCGTCACGCTGTCATGTTGTGCAATAGCAATTTTGGTATACATGCGATTAACGAAACGTGTGGCATGTAAATAATGCCGCCCATGGTATGCATGTCATGCTTTTCATGTTAACACCTGTCGTTTATTTTCGTCATGCTGTCATGTTGCATACCAATTTTCCTATACACCCCACTTACGAAACGGCCAAGAGAGCACCAAGACCGTGAGATGTAAATGATGCCGCTCATGACATGCATGTCATGATTTTCATGTTATGACCTGTCATTTACGTTCGTGATGCAGTCATGTTGTGACATGCCAATTTTCGTATACATCCCGTTAACGAAACACGTGGCATGAAAATCATGTCGCTCGTGATAGGCATACCATGATTTTCATGTTGTGACTTGTCAGTCATGTTCGCCATGCAGTCATGTTGTGGCATATCAATTTTCGTATACATCCTATTAACGAAACGGCCAGGAGAGCGCCAAGACCGTAGCATGTAAATCATGTCACTCATGCCATGCATGTCATGATTTTCGTGTTATGGCCTGTCATTTATGATTCTCATGCAGTCATGTTGTGGCATGCCAATTTCCGTATACGTCCCATTAACGAAACACGTGGCATGTAAATCATGTCGCTCATGACATGCATGTCATGATTTTCATGTTATGACTTGTCATTTGTGTTCGCCATGCAGTCATATTCTGGCATAGCAGTTTTTGTATACATTTCGTTAACGAAACGGCCAGGAGAGCACCAAGACGGTGGCATGCAGATCATGCCGCTCATGACATGAATATCATGATTTTCATGTTATCACCTGCCATTTATGTTCGTTAGGCAATCATGTTGTGCCGTACCAATTTTCGCATACATCCCATTAGCGAAACGGCCAGGGGTGCACCAAGACCGTGGCATGTAAATCATGCCGCTCATGACATGCATGTCATGCTTTTCATGTTATTACCTGCCATATATGTTCGTCAGGCAGTCATATTGTGGCATACCAATTTTCGTAAACATGCCATTAGCGAAACGGCCAGGAGAGCACGAAATCGTAGGCGGATAGATAGATAGATAGATAGATAGATAGATAGATAGATAGATAGATAGATAGATAGATAGATAGATAGATAGATAGATAGATAGATAGATAGATAGATAGATAGATAGATAGATAGATAGATAGATAGATACGCTCGAACTCGCCGAATTTCGCTAAGAAATGCTTCGCATTTATAAAGGCCTTCTACGTGAAGCGGGAAAGCAGAATGTGCCGTCAGCCATCTAGTCCATGGTTGTCTAGTCGTTGAACCATGTCCTTTGAGCTCTTAATCAAGAAGGGGTCATCTAATGCAAGCCACCTAAAATCGCGTTGCAGGAAGACGCCTATCTGGTGCTGTCTAGTGCCCTTCTCTGAAACGATCGTCCTCGGAGGACGACCCGACTTGCGCGTTGTGGCCGAGAACAACGCAGTTAAGCTCAGGCGATTTACCTTTTCCACGACTTTCCTCACAGTGTCAAGATTCATTTTCTTCATCATCTTGGTGGCTGCTTTCTTTCGACCCTCTGGCTTAAACAAGAAAGTCAAAAAATTTTCTTCAACTGCGGCAAGTGCTTTGCGCTGGGGGTGACCCTCGGGCATTACAACGATGCCCCCTTCCTTCGGACTGCAGAGCAGTCAAACGTTGCTGCTCTGAAAAAATAACCATATTTCTTATCGGCGGTGTTTTCGTTCTACCGTAACTGACATTCTTCAGTACACACACGACGCTCTCTCCGATTGTTCGGTCATGGTTTTTTCAACATGATTGGGCACGTCCCATACTTTGGCGAGAACCTTGACTCGTCTTGGTGCTGCCTCATGGCTATGTTCTGGGCCTTTGTTCAGAAAATTCGAACAACTTCAGCCGGAAGATTTGTTCCAATGGCCGTTCTTCTTTAGGCCTTCGGGGCAGGCGGTGCACAAGGTGCCTGCAATCAGCTGAGATCAAGTGCAAAAAAAAAAAAAAACAACGAAGCTTACTGTTCTTGTTCTAGGGATAGAGATATAAGTTACGAAGTAAAGCATTTTTATTGTAGATCGCAACTCGAACATCTAACAAGCCATTCTTTTGTAAGTTTTATATTTCATAAGAACTTAAGGTCGCCAGAGCATATAAATGAAGTATGAACTAAGATTGCATGATCAGTTGGTTTACTACAACGAATCCGATACTAGGTCACCTGTCAAGCTCGTCAGACAACTGTACTTCTTACTTCTACATTCGCACCTTAGTACTAGTATGGGGAGTGGTAATAAAACCGATATTGAAAAACTGGCAGTATTACAGCGTCGAGCTCTTGGTTTGCTTAACTGTTCAAATAAAGACATAATGCCTTTTGAACTGCCTATGCGCAGCCACAATATCCTTAATATTAGAAACTCCTATAGAGAGCAAAGATATGCATTCGGACGTTTAAAGAGTTCTCCAGTGACCATGAGTCGTTTTCAAACAGGTACCTCACTCTAGACACAGGAAACACTTTATGCCGCGCCACAGTAGCAATGAAGACACCCAGGACAAACTACGGTATGCAGACCATCGAGTATGAAACTATGTGTTTATGCAATCTGTATTCTTATGCTGTTTGTATAGCCAGAAATTTCTAAAATAATTCGTGAATATAAGCAGTTAATAATGAACATGTTTCTTCCTTCTGAATCTGATGTATTGTACAAGTGTTTATGCAACGATGATGCTTGATGCTTTGTGGCGCGAGGGACAAAAGTGGCCAAAGAGCGCCTGTCACGTTATAAGGTGTTATAATAAGTGATACTTCGTCAATATTGGTAAGAATGTGTTGTTACTCAGTTAGTGATGTGTTAACTATATTTATGTTATTTTGCAAACAACTCGTCTTCTGTAGCGTCCTTTGAATTGTGTTTTATAGGGTTTACACCGTTCTACCAAGAGATTTGCAACTTTAGCAATCCGCTATTTCTGCTGCCCCAGCGAGATGAGGCGCAGGCATGAGGTTCGAGTCCTCCTTTTGCCTTACCTCGCGGGTAAACACAAACCATGTATGTGTTATGCCCAAATAAAACAGCAACAAAAACGAGTGGTGAAGCGAGGTGAGGGTGAAGAGGGGTGGTTTGAGAGTGATATAAGAAGGAAATAGAGGGGGGAAAAGGGCGAAGCGTAGCATACCCATATATATTCCGGTACAGCTAGGAGGTGGAAAACGGAAGTGAAGGTAATGATTGGGAAAGAAGGAGGGGAGGAGAAGAGAGTTTTGCACCCTTGGTGGAAGCTGCCCACAATATTTTTGTTTTGTTTTGTTCTCCAATTGTAAAGGATGGGCTTGTGTATCTGGTGTTAGATAAATGGCTGCGCGTTGTATTGTAACCGATCTTCATCGATTCGTATTGGGAAAATCCGTGTCGGTGCATGATTGTGTCCGCCAGTTAATTGATAATATTTTTCCTTTCTTTTGCTTTTTTTTTATAATCCTTAGCACTGACTCGATCACTGAGCCACTGCTAGCGTAGCGCAAGGGCACCAAACGGAAGTGAAAAGCTAATTGCCCAAGCTTTCGTGAGGTAATCTTCGGGGAACAGATACGTCGGTTCTTAGAAATTTTTACGGCGATAGCCTCCGGTGCCTCTGCAGCTCGGGGCTGGTGACAAGCACGTGTCACGTTTTCTCCTCGTACTTCACAAACCAAGCCGAATTTTAAGGAAAAAAAATGAAAGCGTGCCATTGCTGCTGTATATTTTGTTGGGACACTAAAGCCAAATACTAAGCTCAGCAGCACTGAAATATTAGGTTCTCGTGATAACCTATTCGCAAGCTGTCTCGAGAGCAATTGACGGATTGAGGGAATGACGAAATTTAGAAATTGGGGTGGCGCCCTCTATACCACCCTGTGAGTACCTGTTTGAAACTACGTCACCTCATTTACTTTGAATACTCGATAACTGCTCCAGCTTATTAACGAAAAATATTTTGGATAGAATTCGGCAATACATAAACGCGCAGTAGACACAGTTGCTTCTACATGTTACAGCCGTGGAGCTTCGCTTTTTAACTAGGTGGTCACCGCTTGAACAGGTTGTTCGTTTTTAGGCTCAAGCCGGTTCAGCTTCAAAACAAACTGCGCATCTCTTTGTGCAAGTGGTGAAGGGATTCAGCAAGACATAGTGCAGTTATTAAACCAACGTAGCATGTGAAAATCATAGGAGTTAATTTTGCGTAAGTACCTTTAATGGTAGTGGCACAACGTTAATTTACCTAGGTAGCTTAGTTGGTGTTCCTTATGCTGTCCTTCGTAAGAGCATTATTCTCCTAACTGTACAAAAAGTATTGAACTGTGCGAACAGCACTATTCCTTCTTATACAAGGGATGCGCAACGCTGCCTGAGGACAGAAAATAGACACTACATCTTTCTAGCGAATAAAAACAGGACGAACTTACGCACAAGAGTACAGTACAAACGCAAAACTTCAAGTGAACTTTAATCACATTCTAGAAATCACACATTACCGATATTTATCGCGCACGCGCAGGTGCCACGTCACAATCTACAGGTTCTTTTTTTGTTGTTGTTTTACAAATGGGCGTCGTCTACCTTCTCCACAGCATCAGATTTTGTGTCTTAAGCTGAGATAATCAATTCCTTTTTTTTTAGTGAGATGGCAGGAGTGCTAAAGCACGTGACGCCTGCCCTGTAATCTCTAACGCTTCAAATATCTCTCGATTTATGAGTTGCCATCCGAAACGTGTCACAGAAGTGGCGTTGTATATCAGAAAGCAGGCCTTGCACTCCTTGGAATGTTAAACAAACAGCCAAATCCAGCCAGCGACTTAACATGTGCACGATGCTCCAACAGCCGTACATTAATGCATCTGCCAGTTTGACTAATATACACGTTACCACAGGCGAGCTGAATGGTGCGCCACTCCCGTTATGCGCGCCGTAAACGAGGTTTGGTGCTTCTTAGAACATGGGGGCTTCTTAGTCAATACTTATATTCGTCTATACAAACTATCCCAGCTAAGCGCTTTAATGAGGGTAGGTGCTGGATGTAGCTTTCTTTTTTATTTGTTTAAAAAGATATTGGCGTTTAGACTTGGAGGCTGTTCTGAGTTAATGGATCACAATGAAATTCGCTACCTTGCAGAGTTCGTAATTCACTCAAACACTTTACACATGCGCAGATTTCTGAAAGACCAATGTAATTTGGACTTGAAATATAGGTGCTGTTAAACAGGATGAAATGTCTTTCATGATGTCATCAGAAAATGCCCTGTGTTGCACTTGATATTGGTCGTTGTTGTCTGTGTATATGCAGGAGCATAATGGCTCATTTATGTATTCGGCACACAACTTTCTTATGGTGTATATCGCCGATGTTACTCTCATCATCTCAGATTTTTGCTATCTCGATTGTCACTGTCGAGATTGTTACTATCATAATAGTAGAATTTCAATTAACACTAACTAGAGTTTTTTCCAGCGGCAGCTGGATTTCAGAATCATTTCTTCATATGTGTTAAACACAACACAGCATTATCCTGCGTCACCCAAAATTTAGGCAACACATTTAACACAAGGAAACATAAACCGATACAAAACCGTGCTGGTACCACGACAGCGACATGGTGCTGGTAGCGTACAAGTAAAGACCGTAACACTGGACACAATCAGTCATATTTCACCTTTATGCGTACAAAGATCGTGGATGTGCAGCTCAAAGACATCGTACCGTTCAGCAAGCAACTCGAGACATTTATGTTCAGCACTCTTATGCCGCTACAGTCGAACTATACGATGTCACGAACGAACTATGTTTAAAGTATGTGTCAAGACACGGGTACCGACACAGCAGGTATATCGTTCGTAAAGTCAGAATAGTACATCAGCCTTAATCAGCAGCCCTTAGCCTGTCGAGAAAATAGAGGGAAGCGAGGCATGGCGTGTCCGTACCTGACCTACTACTACTTTCTTTGTTTCCTTACACCTTCGTTTCTTTCAAGTTTCAAGTTTTGAACATCCAAGGTGTTCATATGGGTGAGCTATCTTTCCGTCTCGCAATGTGGAGGTGTACTCTAGTGTTGAAGACATTTGCGTTCGAAGAGTGACGACCCGGGTTCAGACCTCAACAGTGGTAACAAATGTTTCCACTCTGATGCGCTTTCTATGATGTGGTCCAAAAACCTAATCCGTTAGTTACTTCCTCCACAGTTTCACTTGCCTGGGAGCAATTGATTTGGCGTGACGACAACAGCAACTGCGGCGACACAGCTAAACAATGCAGGCTTCAGTTCAAAATCAACACGGAGCCACCACGTTGCCGTTTGTGGTGGTGACTGCGTAGTAGTAAGTGGTTGCTTATTTTTGCAGCATACAAAAGCTGTCAGGGGAACAAGATTACGAGAGGCAGCAGTAACTCTCAGCTTAAGCCGCTGAGCCTTCAAGGTGGCTCAACAGTAAATGGGAGAAGACTATAAAGGACAGAGAGAAATATGGTAGTACTACCACAGAGGGATACGGTAATACTACCGTTTCCCTCGCTGTCCCTCTCTGTCCTTCTGTCCCCACGTAGGAAAATACTCCTATAGCTGCAGAAGAGGGCATGACTTGGTGATTCCTTTTTCATTTTGTTTTCTGTGTCTTTACCACCACAAGAGTGTAGACATTAGCTTAAAGCCAAGTCACATTCGCGAAGCAGCCTAGATGATGCTTTCACTTAATCAGCACCCCTCGTACCGTGTGAAACTACGACCTTGGGCAATGGACGCTACAATGGCACCACACCGCGATGGCTACAATAAAGTATGAGATCAGACAATGGCATGATTGTAAATGCTGCATCCGTCATCTCAGTGCAATGTCCAGTACTTCGAATAAGTAGGCAAATCGGAGGGCGCTTAACCGCTTTGAAGCAGCACTCCATGGGGGCTGTCGCGGTGTCACCATTCTCGTTCGATCAGCCGCTAAGACAAGGTTCGAATGATGGAGACACAAGGGAACATTTCTTCAGAAAGGAGCTAGAGGAAACGCCTGAGTCGTAAAGTATATATGTCGGAGAAGGGAATTAAGCTGTCATTTCTCCACCATATTCTCAAGAAAGGAACAAACGTATGACACCAGCGAAATCCCGCCCAACAAAAGACAAAGCGAGAGGTCACAGATCCCGAATTGCAAGTGGGGATAACAAATCCATGGTTCTTGTTTGAGCAGTTCCACGCACTCCGATTCTTCTGAAAGCAAAGACGAACGTTGTGACCGTGACTCTCGAGAAAAGACGTACCACCGTGACCCTCGAGAAAAGACGTACAAAAACAGGACGACGACAAGTACTCGCTAGCAAGCTAGAAGTGCGTCCACGCGCGTGCAGTGCTTGTTTTGTTCCTACAGTTGCTTCCTGTGTGCACTGGTCATTGTTATTTTACTGGAAGTACATCTCTTTGTTATTGTTTACGTTTTTGCCGTGCGACGAGCCAAGTCCAAAGTGTTTGCATATTCCTTACCCTGCTACACCTTTTTGTCTTAGCTTATTCGTTTTTGTACCCTCCAGAGGCTGTCGCTCTTCTGCCCATCCAGTCAGACGGAGCGTCGCGGGACCTTTAGGACGACCGATCAATTTTCGATGCGTTCTGGCGCTTCTCAGTGAATGCACCACTGCTCGGCGGACACCCTCCGCCTCACTTTCCCTGACCGAGTATGTTTGCTTTGCGCTAAAAAAGAAAAAAAAAAGTGGATGCTTGCGAGTTTGAGTGAGGTCGCTGTGGAAGGTTGACGCTGTTGGGCTTGTTTTCTTTCATTCCTGCTTCCCTGCCAGTTTGCCCAACATTGTTTTTCATCATTCTACTCCTGTCGACTGCCTCATAAAACAGCGCTGCGCTAACCGCGCACGCAGTTGTTTTGGTAATTTCAGTCGTAGCGTGCTGTTTGCGTGCGCCTAAAAGACTATTTCTGCCTGTGTGAGCTAGCTGGTGATGGCTTACACCACTCATAATAATGTGAATTATATCCGAAGCAGCAAAAACCTGAAGCTGTTGCCACTGTAGGGGATGCAATTTAAGACAAGGGAGAAACGTTCACTCGTGTCTGATGTAAGTTTAATTCTTTCATTGTGCAGCCGAGAATTGCAACGCGAATGAGAAATATTTCCGTCCTTTTTTATTCTATAGTTGGTGGTTTACTAGAAAATAATCCTAGCGACGATAAGGGTGCCTGTTTACACTGGAGAAGCTGTTACGTCGTTCTGAAGATCAAATAGAGCTAAACAGGTCGTTTTTAGAACGAGCTCTATAGATGAAACTAATGCTTCGGGCAATTCCGTTGCCCATGGTAAGAACACGGGACGTGGAGCTTTATACGTGCATCTACTGACATCATGCATTCGAATACCTTGTATTTCTAGCACTCGCAATACCAATAAGCCATCGCCAGCCACCCTATACAGGCAGAAAGAGGGCTGGTCACTCTCGAAATGCAAGGAATCATACACAAGAGCACATGCATCGTGCATGGTTAACGCGACGTTATCCTTCTTTTCTTGTTTTTTCATGGCACCACAAAGAGCCCAAGCGACGTCTTAAGCTGCGTTCAGACTGCAGTCACATCAGTCATAAGTGTCGTATCGCGTAACTGCTGTAATGGACTTTTGCGTTGCTGTCGACCACGAATGTTCACACTGAGTCCTTCGGTAAGATCGTTTGTTTTTTTTTTTTTTTTTTTCGACGGGCCAATCACCGCTCTGAAGGCAACTCCGTTTCGCATTTTTTAGCATGGCGCCCGTTAGCAAGCGTCAACTGCAACTGCTTGTTCCTGTACGTTTTTAGACGCTGGTCGTAGAGAATTCGCCTTTGACGCACTTCTTCGATGAAGAACTCATTGCTGCACAACGCAGGCTCTTCGCACTCGTCATGACGCGGGCACACAAAGCAACGTACAAAGCTAAGGTAGATTTCTGGCCTTGTTGGTGCAACATGTCAGAGTTAAGCGCGGAACTTATTAGACGCGGACTTGATAGGAGAGTAACACACACACACGAGCGCTAACTATCAACAATGCTTTATTTGATTCCGGACGAACAATATATAGAATTGTACACGCTCAGGCATACGCAGTGGTGGAGGCCCCAAGGAGAGGCAGACTTAATATTCTCGACCTCACATCAGAAAAGTGTAAGCATAGCGACTCACGCAAAAACCGTTGGTGAATGTCTGTTTTCGGGAATAAAGATTGAGGACGCATTTTAAGTGCGCCGTAAAAGCTTTTCCCATTGTGCCTGCTGCTTTCGGAATAGGCCATGATGTGCCATTTACGCCTGCAGAATAGCTGTTTGGACGGACTTTATATTTCAGCCAATTATGATGAATGCTCCTAGTTTCAAATAAATATACGGTGAGGGTAGCAATCCGCTCAACAACCCTACTGAAACGTTCCATTCCATATTCCAGTAATTGCATATGTTGCCATAATAAGTCCACATATGTTCGTTTATGTTCGCATGATTGTCGTATATTTCCATATGAGCCTTGCGAAAACATGATGATGATGATGATGATTGTGGTTCAGTTAGGAAAGGACGCTAATTTCTGCAGCCCATGTAGGGAGCACGGCTAAGCGTCCGTGGGGGTGGAGGAAAGGGAGTGAAAGAGACAGAGAGGAGAGAAAGGCCGTAGTGGAGGGCTCCGGAAATTTAGACCACCTGGGGTTCTTTAACGTGCACTGACAACGCTCAGTACACGGGCCTCTGGCATTTTCGCCTCCATCGAAAATGCGACCGCCGCGGCAGGGATCGAACCCGCGTATTTTGGGTGGCAGCCGAGTACCGTAACCACTACACCACCGCGGCGGACTACGAAAACATGGCAAGTTATTGGAACAGCTATGCATTAGGCATGAATTTCGTAGATGATTCACTCAATTTGAGTTGTAAAATTCAGAGCGCGATAGAGTACGTCCTCACAACTCTCAGTCAGAGTTCACCATCCGTGTTGTGCGTGAGCCGAGTACTTGACTCTGGTAATGTGCAATTTATCTGTATCTATTGCGTGTGTTCGCTGTGTGGCTGGCCAGGAAGAGCTAAGGTGTATGGTGCAGCTCCACAGTATACACGGCAACCAATTTGGTGTAGTGGCGCAGATCTAACAAGTGTAGGAATTTACTGTTGGAAGCTCTATGGACTTTAAGAGACATACAGAGAAAGGACAGCTCACTCAGACATTCCGAGTACGTGTTGGTCACGTAGGGTCACTGACCACATATTTGACACTCTCTTTAGTCATGTCTTCTAAAGTGTCTGATGTCAAATTATAACGCTGGGTGCAACACCTTGTCTCCCAGAAATGCTAGAGGGTCTTGTGTAGTGTGTTCAGAGGGGAATTACAAAACACGCTCTATAATACAGGACCTACACCTCAATATATCGGAAACAGCGAGGTTGGGTGGGCTGAGCTTTTTGAGGCACGTTGGGCAAGGAAAGTGAAATAGGAAAGAGACAATGATAAAACACGAGAATAGTCAGGACTGATGCCGTTCTCAAAGCGATCGTTATCAGCATTGTGTCAGCACTGTGTCAGTTCGGTTGCCTAGAAAAACGGTACAACTCTTTTCGTGGCCTCTTGCAGATGCCATAAGCGAGACCATGGTCGTAAAACTGGATGTGTACTGTAGACGGCGCAGCTGGCGCAGGAAACAAGTCGTCCATATGTGGAGGAAGGTAAGCAGTTCATAAGGTGCCTAATAATTTGTTCGCTATGACAGGTGCTGCCTTTGGTGCTGTCGATCACTCCAGCTGAGAAGCAGGTTGACGGGTGTATTCGAAACGTGGTTGGATTGTTGTGGCGTACATAAAAACTGGCTACTTCAAAGGTTTTGACATTACAAATTTATTTGGTTTCATGTTGTACGTTAACTAAGTAACACAGGTTTTTTCTGCATGACATCACTGGGAATATCACGGCGATTGTAGAAAAAGCGCCTGTAGTGGCTGCGTACTTGTCATCCCCCCCCCAAAAAAAAATATGTTAAGCGAGCACTACATGCCACTCTGTGCTTCAAAAGGTTTAGCAAACATCTTGTCAGTGTTGGTGCCAACGAAGCTGCTAAATCTTTTCGGCTCCATTGTTGCCCTGGAGCCGCTGCGGAGCCGTAGTCCATTTGCTTTTTCGAGCCGATATTGCGTTGTGCGATAGTGCGGCTTCTGTCGTGAAGCCCTTCTACCACTTCACCATCTATAGGCGCAGGTGTCTGTATTATGAGCCTATCCGAAAACTGCAAGGCCCCATATTCACAAATAACCTTCCTCCGAAAATGCGCGATGAAAACACAACAATCCGAGACAGGAAAAAACCGTTAGAATGCATGGGCTCGAAGTAGGCGTTTCCCAACGTTATTAGAATGAGCTCATGCGCAGAGACAAATTCTTCTGGTGTCGCAATTTTGGCCTTCTCGTCTTTACTCATAGAGGAGTGCTTCACAGCGCAGCACACGCTTGCTTTTCATTCCTCAAGCAGTTCGCCGGCGTAGCAAGAATGTTCGCAGCTTGCTGTGTCTTCTCTTGCTTTTTTTTTTATTCGCCTAAGCAGCCCGCAGCATCGCTCAAGCTCATAGGATGAAGCTGCGCCCTCGGGAAGTGCACATCTTCACACTGCGCCGTGAATCTAGAAGTAAAAAAGGGTGGAATAAGTTGAGCTGTTTTCGTTGCGATTTTACTTTGAGCCAATGAACTACGCGCCCCTGTGACACATCTTTCACTCTACGTTCATTTTCTTTCCTTGCTTTATCGAAGCACGATACCCCTATCGCACTCAAGGTACATTCACACCGAAGGCGTGGCGGCAAAGCGGCCAAGCGGGCTTTTCATCGTGGCAAGGCGGCGAGTGCGCGCACCTGTTCAGACCGCGCGGCTCCCTCGTCTGCCCGCGCGGCCGAAAAGGCGGGGCATCGCGCGCTTTTGCCTACGTGTGCCGCCATCTCGTGGCACTCGTAGGCAAAATTTCGCACTGGTCATCGAAACACACGCTACGACGAGTTAATAGAGTCACGCGCACTTCAGTTCCTTCTACGCGTTTGTGCGTAAATAGCTAGCATTCGACGGTCTGATCGGAGCGGATCGCCCAGCTACAATTTCCCAATGCTATGAACGAGGTGCTGTGCACTTACCAGTCACTCCCAAATCCGCTGCAATCTTCATTCACAGCTCTTTCTTGAACTCGACTTCTTTGTACCGCGGATGTAATTTGTCGAATAGCACCGGGTGCTGCTTTATGGCATCTATTAGGAGCTCCGCGCTGAAAGCCGGTTGCTCAGACATGATTGCCGCCATTTCCACAATCTCTACTCGGTGTGCCGATGTCGCCGATATTTGCAGCGCGTTTATTGGCTACGGCAAAGCGGCGAGTAGCGGCGAGCGGCAAAAAATTGGTCCGAGAGCGATCGGACCTGCCGCCTCGTTTTCCGCCACGTTTTCGCCGCCTGGAGAGGAGGTTTTCCCGCTTTCCGCCTCACCGCTTTGCCGCTTTCGCCGCCCCTCCTTCGGTGTGAATGAGCCTTCACGGTGATTTCGGGTCAAAGCGACATGCCGCCGGCCGGCGTCGAGGTATAAAATGAAATCCAACCTACCGAAAGATGCATGCGCGCTCTGACTCAAGTACTCTATGGCTGTCCGGAATCGTACCTTTAAAGCGCGTCGGAGCATTTTATTTCAAAACGGGTGTTTCCAAATGCACGCAAGGAGAACATATATATGAAGCGCGCCGTTGTAAAGCGACTTCCACTCTCTCCACTCTCGGCACGTGTGGTGCCCGTACACAAGAAAGGGGACACTGCGCTGATAACAAACTATCGTCCAATCTCGCTCACTACTTCCTGCTGTAAGATTCTTGAACATATTGTCGCAAATTACATAATTAAATTTTTGACAGACAACAACATTCTTTCTTCATTTCAGCATGGATTCAGAAAGGGTTTTTCTACGGTCACGCAACTAACAACTGTAATTCACAATTTTGCAAGCGTTCTCGACAAACCTGGACAAACTGACGCAATTTTTTTAGATTTTCAGAAAGCGTTTGACCTCGTTTCACATGAAAAGTTACTTTGCAAACTAAAATACATTGGCCTCCCCTCTTTCATAATTAATTGTATCTCTGCCTACCTAGACAAACGCACCCAATCGGTTTCTATTAATGGCCACTATTCGCGTCGTCTGCCGGTTACCTCAGGGGTACCACAAGGTAGCGTACTGGGACCACTCCTGTTCTTAATCTTTATTAATGACATCGTTAATGTTGTAACAGAGCCAGTTCAAATTCGCTTATTTGCAGATGATTGCATATTGTACCATGAGATTGTTTGCCGGGAGGATCAAGAACTTCTGAACACTAACCTTCATAACGTTCATTCTTGGTGTCAAAAATGGGACATGAAGTTAAATGAAACAAAAACAGTGTACATGCATATTACGAAAAAAATAAATAAACAGTTGTTTTCTTACAGTCTTCCAGCTAATCCCCTAGTTGAGGTAAATGAATATAAATATTTGGGAGTGACCATAGCTAACAACCTCAGCTGGAATTCTCATATCGCTAACATTTGTGCTTCTTCTTTTCGCAAACTTTGTGTTCTGCGACACAAACTAAAACAGGCGCCCCCAGAAACCAAACTTCATGCATATAAAGCACTAATTAGGCCAAAGTTGGAATACGCTTGCACCGTCTGGGATCCGCACACCAACCACAACATTGCAGCACTTGAGATGGTTCAGCGCAAAGCTGTCAGATTTATTTTTTCCAAATTCCGTAGAACCGACTCACCAACAGCTCTCATGCACATTAATGGAATACAGACTTTGAAATTACGACGAAAAATACTCAGGCTTAAATTTCTTTATCTCCTGAAAAATAACAAGTTGTCTTTTCATCCTAGTCCATATCTACGCTCGTCAACAACAAGACAAACCAGACATCATCACTCTGAAACCTTAACTCCATATCAAACAAGAACTAACACCTTCAAATTTTCTTTTTTCCCTCGCACTATTAACGAATGGAACGCACTGCCATCATCATTGATTAAATCATTTGAGTCGATCGATGCAATCACTGACGTGTGAACATTCAATTGTGTTGTAAGTGTTTGTTTATTCTTCGCCCTTTCGCCCTTTTGATATTCTGTATTTACCCTTTTGAAATTCTGTTTTGCCCTTTTGAAATTCTGTATCTTGTTTTGTAATTTCACCCCTCCTGCCTGGGCCCATGCGGGCCTGCAGTATGTTGTAAATAAATAAATAAATAAATAAATATTCTATTTGCTCTTGAAGTCAGTTTTCTTCTTGCACTTAGACTGCCTTGATGAGCAAGCACTACCACGAATTATTCTTCTTCGTCTTCTTTGAGACTTTGGAGCGCGTCTCTGCGTTTCAAGCATGAAATACTTTAAAAAAAGGTTAACAGGGCATCCATCTTATTTTCTCAAGAAAACACTTACTGCATTCAGAATTCACGTTCGAAGTTCACGGAGGACTCAAAGCAATCGAATAGAGTGATGGAATCTTAACTGGAAACAAATATTTGCTGCAAGGAGAGCCTTCTCCTATGATAACTACTTGCGGAACGTGCACGTTTAATTGTGCTCGAACACAATACGAAAACGAAGCAAATAGAAATGTCAATGCTGCGAGCTTTCGCGCCAAGTTCTCTCTACCCATTTTTTCCGTGCACTCCTAATCAGCAGATATGTGCGCAGACATTTTGAAAACATGCTTCTTCCTGTCTCCCCCCAAAACGACTATTTTTATTTTTCGACCTTCATTTTGGTGATGCCCAAGAATTACTGCTGCTGATTACCTACCGGTAAAAGAAGTAAACGCGTGTTCCTGGCCCAGTCTTCAAACTCTGACGAACATCGACGTTTTTCAAAGGCTCTTCCTGTCTAACCTACCCCGCCACGGTGGTCTAGTGGTTATGGCACTCGGCCGCTGATCCGAAGGTCGCGGGATCGAATCCCGGCCGCGGTGGCTGCATTTCGATGGAGGCGAAATGTTGAGGCCCGTGTGCTGTGCGATGTCAGTGCACGTTAAAGAACCTCATGTGGTCGAAATTTCCGGAGACCTCCACTACGGCGTCTCTCATAATCAGAGCTGGTTTTAGGACGTTAAACTCCACAAATGAATGAATCCTGTCTAACCAATCCAAAGGATGCTTGCATGAACTAACCTCACAACACTTGCTGCGCGAAGACACATGTGCAACTGCCGCTATGTGTGGGTCGCGCACGACTTTTTCAGTTTTGTTTTGATCACAACAGTCGTCGACAACACGCTGCCGAGAAACCATTTCCAATTGTGCAGCAAAAGACCTAGGGGGTGCATATTTATTAGAAAATATATTCTGAACATAGCCCTGTGAAGCTGAAATATGCGTATGGCATATAGGGGGTGCCCTTGTAGCCTTGTGCTACAGACAGGTGGATGCTAATTTTCCCTTTCATAAAAATGCGTATGGTCTGTGCCCCATCACGGTGGTCTAGTGTTATTGCACTCGGCTGCAGATCCGAAATTTCACGGGATCGATCGGTTTGACACGGCCTGGCTGGCTCTCGTGAAATTCGATTTAGGACCACCACTACGGCGTCTGTCTAATTAGAGCTGGTTTTGGTAGGTTAAACCCCACAAATCAATCAATAATCAATCTTATCCATGCATGATCTCTAAAACTTATAAAACGCTCTCATTTACTGCCCCTTTTCGTACAGCGTTTCATTGCCCAGTCAAGGTATCTGTGCTTAACACTAGGTATCTGCTGATCCTTACTAAGGGTAAAGCCTGAAGTCGCCATGTTGCCAATGAATCTACCTGACGGACGCGAGAGCAAGACAGGGTCGCTGTTCGCGAGACTTGCGCAAGACTTCGCTCTACACTTCTTAAAATAATGTGAGCGCAATAGCGGTGAGGATAGCCAAATGCCTAGTACGTGTGCAATCGGCTCCATTTCCCCCGGCATTGCGCGGGAATTGAGCAAATAAGCAGATGTGCAGCAACTCGTCCGAGCAGCAACTGCAGACTACGCGCGTTCTCCATCACTGGCGCGCAAGCACTATGTCGGCGCTGTCTCGGCAGCCATCAGCGGCTGGCTGATAAACCCTACTCTCCCAACGCGAGGAGAGTGCGGAAAGTCTCCCTCAAGCAGCCGTATTCTCTTAAACCAGAGTTTGGCAGCTACGTGATATCGTATTCAAAATAGCCAGCTGCCAGCCTCATTTCGTATAGTATTATTATAACATGCATTGCTATCGTATTCCTTGCTTCGCCCACCTGGCGGAACTGTGACTTTTACATGCGAAGCATTCCTTAGGGAACTTCGGCAACTTTCAGCTTCTCTGTCTATCTATCTATCTAGCCGCCTACGACCTTGCGCTCTCCTGGCCGTTTCGTTAATGGGATGTATACGAAAATTGGTATGCCACAGTATGACTGCATGACCAACCTAAATGACAGGTCATAACGTGAAAATCATGACATGCATGTGATGAGCGGCATGATTTACGTGCCACGGTCTTGGCGATCTCCTGGCCGTTTCGTTGATGAGATGTATACGAAAATTTGTATGCCACAACACGACCGCATGACGAACATAAATGACAGGTCATAACATGAAAATCATGGCATGCGTGTCATGAGCGGCATGATTTGCGTGCCGCGTTCTTGGTGCACACCTGGCTAGGCGGATAGGCCGGCTGCAACCCACATGCAACTCGAGGCCGGGCCTCGAGTCACCGCTTCCCTGTTAGCAGTCTCCTTCACTCAAAAGAAAACCACACGCAAAACCCCATTCCTCTTCTCTTCTTCCTGGAGGGTTCGACGAGGGCGAATCTTCTCTTCGCCAGTGTAGGCACACCACATGTGGTATTTCGTTACTCCCTTACGGTAGCCGCACCCTGTGGCTGGACGAAAAGTTTCTGGCTGTCTACGGCAACGCAGGTCCGAACCGCAGCAGCCGCGAAATTCCTTTCGTCCCTTCAGATCCCGCCGCCAAGGCTCCCTTCGAACTAAGACACTGTCAACGAGCGCTTTGCTCAGTGCATAAGTTCTGAGAATGCGGTTACGGCTCACACGTGTGGGCCTCGGCGTCAATGGCATTTTTTACGCAGGAGACCGCTCGGAAAAGCAGACGGACAGCGGCAAATGTTACACTGCGGAGGCTATAGTTGCGCCCTGTTGTGAAGTCAAGATAACGTGACGTGGCTAGCAGGCAGGCAGGGTCTCGATCAACGTACCTGTCTGCGAGCTAGTGATACAAGCAGCCGGGAACGTAAACCACGAGAGTTTGGAGAACAAAACTACAGGGCCAGCCAGCACGACCGAGTCGTCTGGGGCCTGTTAACAAAAGAGCTGCGCGGTCTCTTTTCAAACGTCCAACTGAAGATCGCTGAGAAGACATGGGCTTCTGTGTTTCCACGGACGCTCCCGGCTTGCTTGAGTGGGTGATTGTAGGATTCTCCGAAAGTCGTGTAGCAAGCGACCGTTCGAACGCGGCGTACTCTACTCGACACGCTGCCGGCCTCTGCTGATGGGGCGACCACGTCCGCCGAAAACGGGAAAACTTGGCCCTCCTGCTGTGACGAAAGGCGTCGACGAAAGGGCCGTAGTTATGGCGAAAGAACTCTCAGGCGCCAGCAGGAGCGCAGGAAAGCGCTCGCGACGACACCAACGATGTGGGGAGGGGTAGCAGTCTTTCGCTTTATTTGAGCCAGTCTGAACAGCAAGGAAGGCTCGTTCTGAAGGGTGGACACACTGTAGAGATCTTTCACTTGGCATTCGAAAATCACGGAACACCGCCTTGCCTCCTGTGCCATCTAGATTATTTTGCAATGAGTGCCGATGTGGAATTATAGATTGCTCCCTGGCCATGGCTACCCTCAATGTTTCAACCGACTGAGTACAACATCGCACGCCTGTGTTTAGCCCAATGTATGACTTGTGCTCCATCAAACAATACAAGTGGAGTGTCGAAAAGATCGGCGAGAAAGAAGCACGTGCAGGTATGGTTTATTTAATGTTCTTTCCTATTCGCATAACGAAAAGACAGCTTTGTGTTCTAAGTGTAAATCGGTCAATTTGTTACTTTCTTGTTCAGATTAGGTATTTCTACTATGTCTTGATCTCATAGGAACTAGAGCCACGCTCAGTAGCCCGTGCGCAAGTTTTTGCTACTTGGGTTGTGCTGTTCATGCTGCTGCGAACCTTTCATGCGTGACATACGTAATTCCTGCTTGCAGACGTCATTTATTGGTTGGTGTCCGACGAAATGATGCACGCGAGGCGATTTATTTATTTATTTATTTATTCATTTTATTTATTTATTTATTTATTTATTATTTATTTATTTATTTATTTATTTATTCATTCATTCATTCATTCATTCATTCATTCATTCATTCATTCATTCATTCATTCCCCACATATCAGTCATTTCGCCATTGCATGAGAGTGGGACTGCTGTACAAACTGAACAGACAAAGCGTACTCCTTAGGACGCCATAAGAAAAAAAAAATATTCCCACGTTGTATAAGTCGTCGGTAAGCTCATCAGCTGATCATGCAGTCTGAATTCTTCACACGGACACACTCTGCGCACCACTATAAATAACAGCGAAAGAACAGTATCACAAATGCTTTAAAATTCTGAGAACTAAGCAAAATAATATATTCAGAACTGTCATTTAGACTACTAAACCACTAAAAAGGCTACAAATGTTGAGGGAAGAAGTTTAGGGCAGGAAATGATGACGACATATCGGGAAATCTAGCTCCAGTATTTATAGGCGCGGGTGAAGCCCAATGTAAATCGACAGGTCTACAGCATTTATAGCTTTTAGTGTTAAATGCGGGCTTGCTACTCACATGCATTGGTGAATGTGAGTGGCTTTCTATTTTCACACCTGAGGATCACTATTCTGACTGCTCACTGGAAGACCCATTATGTGTTGCACTCGTAATAGATAGTCAAAGTCGCTGTGAACATGTCGTGACTACGTTCGGTGCTCCCTGAAAGTATGTCTAGAAGCATTTATTTCCATATTTTTTTATCTCCAGATAATCTCCTGCCGGTAAGGTTCAAGTTCGCGCAATGTAGGTGGCTCGAAGTGAATTTAAAGTGTTTAAGTCACTTAATTTCACCTCACAATTTTCCGAGACTATTTTGAATCTTAAAAATCAAATGTAACGCAAATGTAACGACACGTTCCAATTTCCGAAATGTAACTGGAACGCGTTCCTTTCTGATTAAAGGAACTTGTAACGGGAACTCGTTACAAAATTGGGAAGGAACGAGGAACGAGCTTTTGTTGCTGTTTTGGAGGAACGTGTACAACACTGGCTGCAGATCCTAAGTTCACGGGATCGAATCCCGGCCGCGGCGGCTGCATTCGATGGAGGCGAAGTGTTGAGGCCCGTGTGCTGTGCGATGTCAGTGCACGTTAAAGAACCCCAGGTGGTCGAAATTTCCGGAGACCACCACTACGGCGTCTGTCATAATCAGAGCTGGTTTTGGTAGGTTAAACCCCACAAATCAATCAATCAATCAATCTTATCGCATGCATGATCTCTAAAACTTTATAGAAACGCTCTCATTTACTGCCCCTTTTCGTACAGCGTTTCATTGCCCAGTCAAGGTAACTGTGCTTAACACTAGGTATCTGCTGATCCTTACTAAGGGTAATGCCTGAAGTCGCCATGTTGCCAATGAATCTACCTGACGGACGGCGAGAGCAAGACAGGGTCGCTGTTCGCGAGACTTGCGCAAGACTTCGCTCTACACTTCTTAAAATAATGTGAGCGCAATAGCGGTGGAGGATAGCCAAATGCCTAGTACGTGTGCAATCGGCTCCATTTCCCCCGGCATTGCGCGGGAATTGAGCAAATAAGCAGATGTGCAGCAACTCGTCCGAGCAGCAACTGCAGACTACGCGCGTTCTCCATCACTGGCGCGCAAGCACTATGTCGGCGCTGTCTCGGCAGCCATCAGCGGCTGGCTGATAAACCCTACTCTCCCAACGCGAGGAGAGTGCGGAAAGTCTCCCTCAAGCAGCCGTATTCTCTTAAACCAGAGTTTGGCGGAGCTACGTGATATCGTATTCAAAATAGCCAGCTGCCAGCCTCATTTCGTATAGTATTATTATAACATGCATTGCTATCGTATTCTTTGCTTCGCCCACCTGGCGGAACTGTGACTTTTACATGCGAAGCATTCCTAAGGGAACTTCGGCAACTTTCAGCTTCACTGTCTATCTATCTATCTAGCCGCCTACGACCTTGCGCTCTCCTGGCCGTTTCGTTAATGGGATGTATACGAAAATTGGTATGCCACAGTATGACTGCATGACCAACATAAATGACAGGTCATAACGTGAAAATCATGACATGCATGTCATGAGCGGCATCATTTCCATGCCATGGTCTTGGCGATCTCCTGGCCGTTTCGTTAATGAGATGTATACGAAAATTGGTATGCCACAACATGACTGCATGACGAACATAAATGACAGGTCATAACATGAAAATCATGGCATGCGTGTCATGAGCGGCATGATTTGCGTGCCGCGTTCTTGGTGCACACCTGGCTCTTTCATTAACTGGATGTATGCTAAATCTGGTATGGCAGAACATGACTGCATGACGAACTTAAATGACACGTCATAACACAAAAATAGCGACAGCGAGGTAGACGGGACGACGGAAGCAGGCGATAGTGGGACGCGTACAGCTGCTATCGACGCGGACCGCGTTTCCCCGCGCTCGCGTTGAACGCGCCCTGTCTCCGTGACTCTAGCGGTGGCTCGGCTGGTTGCTAGAGCAGAGCAACTCGTTCAATTCATTACAGGGTACCATGGGTAGACCACGGAAAGCAAAGATGTCAGAACAGCGTGAATGCTCGACGAAAATCGTGGCATGCACGTTATGAGCGGCATGACTTACGTGCCGCGGTCTTGGTGTTCTTGCGGCCGTTTCGTCAACTTGATATATACCAAAATTGGTATGGCGAGACAACAATGTATGATGACAATGGGTGACATGTTCTAAGAAAATGAAAATCGTGACATGCATGTCATGAGCGGCATGATTTACATGCCACCCATTTCGTTAATGGGACGTACGCCGAAATTGCTATGGCACAACACGACTGCCTGAAGTGACTACAGCGCGCATTACGCGCTGTAGTCACTTCGGGCAAACGACTGCATCACGAACGTAAATGACAGGTCATAACATTAGAATCATGATGTGCGTGTCATGAATGGCATGGTTTACATACCACAGTCTTGGTGCCCTTGCGGCCGTTTCGTTAACTTCATATGTACCAAAATCGGTATAGCGAGACGACAATGCAGATCCATCTTACGTTCCGGATGTCTGCTTCGCATTTCCTTGATTTCCACTACACTTGGATCTGCCATTTTCTAAAATGTCATTTTTATCGGTTGTTAGGTGCTGACTAAAGTGACATAGGGAAAATATGTTGAGAGTTAATTCAAAGTAAAATGCTTCAAACTGTATTTTCGTCATAAAGGGAGATGTTATCTAAAACTGATCCCCTTCGATTTCGTCACGCTGGGAGGCAAGCAAGAGTACAACTAGTCCTTGACTCTAGGTTATTTATAACCTGATCACCGAAGCAGCGGCAACAGATTTATAATTATAAGTAAAACAAAATATCTCTTTTCAATGTATTGTCCAATGAGAATAATTTGTTCAAGAATGGGTGAATATTTTTCCGTGAACATGAAAAAGCGTATGTTGTGCTCGCCGGATGCTTCTATCATAACCAAGCTAATCACCGAACCGTCAAAAACCGTATATCATGTGCGTTTTGAAAATTCGCATTTTTTTTCTGCAGCGCGTAATAACACCTATGCATTTATGTGAAACTTGCGGGAGAAGGTGCATCTGCAAATTTCCATCTTTAGGCGCACGTATTCGCGATGGCATCCATCTCCAACCAGCCACGTCGAGGACAAGGTACCGGCCGCTGTGCAAGCCTTTCTGGGCCATTATCTACAAAAACTACTCAGCTAGAACTCTCCGTGCAGGAAGCTATTAGGCAATCCCGATGCTCCACATATTAGCGCAAGCGACTGACCAGTGGCAAAGAGCACTTACGGACGAACGGCTTCCTGAAAGTTCTGGCCGTAATCATCACTGTCCAATCATAGAGCCCTGCCACTGATCACAGAGGCTGATGGCAGTTTCTATAAACTAAACCTTGCCTTACTTTGCTGTACTGATAATGACAACTGATGCAAGACTAAACAAAGCTTTCCCCAGGCATCACAGTCAAGTTCCAGAACACAGAAATATGAGCCGCTTTGCTTGGCTTGCCAACAAAAAATTGGTGAGCGTACAGCGTACGAGGCACCTTCAGTAGCCGAGTCATCCGCGTTGTAAGGGAACGAAATGCTCGAGACGAAGCAAGAAAATTTTCAGTACTATTAAACGACGCGTAGATCGTTCAGAGCCGATTTCTCGAGTACCGTTGTTTAAGGCATCACAAACAATGAGGCACATGCTTAATGATGAGTCACACCACAAACCACAAGCCACAGAGGCTGAGTGCTTTTTCTCTGCTATAGTTTTCATTTGCTATTATAATAACTATTGCCTTCTTTCACTTTCTGTTTCCATTAAGGGGAAGCCTGCACCGCTAAGCACGAAAGGAACACAAGTTTATCGCCATGCGCGCGCAACGGCCGCAACGAGCTCGACAATACAATGCACTGTCTAACTCGAAGTTCCATCTTCAGAAAGAAGATATGAAGAAGCCCGAGGTTTTCATTTGCGCTGCGGAAGTACTCCAGCTGTGAGTTTGGAATAACGCAGGAAACCCAGAATGCACCATCTGTAGGTTTCGAGCATTTGTTTTACACTTTCCTTCTAAAGCCGTTTCCCATGTGCGTTCACTTTTATTTTGTCTCTTTACAGTGAAACCTCGCTTCCTTGTTTGGTATAGATTATTTCTGTTAGTGCGTCCTGCTTTCTAGATTATTATTGCACTTACTACCATTGCGGTTGGTTTGCCAGACTCGCTCCGCTGGTCGCATTCTTCCGCTCTAATTCACTGAAGCGACCACCGTACAGCAACCGCTCGCAAGCCAGTGACTAATGTCTCTCTTCCTGGCGAGGATCAGTTTATTACTTTTTTATGCCGGGCTCCTTAATGTGCTGTCTCGGCTCGCGGCATGTGCGCAAAAAAAAAAAAATAGAGAGAGAGAGACAGATAGTTATAAAGAAAGGATACAAAAACGCGAAGTTTACTGGATGACAAAAAAAATTGAAAGCACTATAAGGTCACAACAAAAGCAGAACAAGTCAGAGCTGGTTAGGATGAGGCACGGCAGCAAGTGTTTTAAACAAATCGGGCTAGCATCCATGCAAATGACCGCTCATAGCTGGCGCTCCAGGCTCTGAGCGCTCAGAGCGGTGATCAGCGAACGACGCAGATCACCTATCTGCGTTCGCCGTATCATCATCATCATCATCATCATCATCATCATCATCATTCTTTTTATCCATTGCAGGACGAAGACCTCTCCCAGTGGCTTCCTCTCTCTCTCTCTCTCTCTCTCTCTCTCTAACGTGAACCATGAAGTGAGAATAGAAGGATGCAATAACACTGCTTTTTCTAACAGTTATCTCAGCTTCCTCACGCTCCCACTCAGCAAAATGTGTCAAGCAGCTCCTTGCTATAAGCGCGTATCCGGCATATTTCGATAAAAAGCCGGCGTTGTTGTGTCGTTCGATGTTTTCTAAGTTGTGGTGATGTCAACTTCGAGAGAGTAACAAGTTGTCTTACGCGAGAGACACGGACAACAGGGAAAGGCACATTTTATGTGAATCGTCAAACGCGACCATTCTGTTGTCCGTGTCTCTACTATCAAATGCGAGATTCAATACCGACAAGCACACATAACTAGCCTCTTCTTACGCGTTTTATATATTAACACGATAACGTTAAAGAGCACGTTTTGCAGAAATTCCGGTGTCGATGTCGGCGTCATCGGTTGTGAGCAGAAAATCACCGTTTCCGTAAGAGAAAATTCGAGGCAGATGCAACGAAATAAACCTTCGGACCTAGAGGCAATCGAACGTGCAACCCCTCGCTATGGAGCGCGATGCTCTACGCTCTATGCCACGCCGCTAGCATTACGATAACCGATAACGGCGAGCCGTTGTTGTACACAATTTCCCGTTGGTGATACGCACATCTCGGAGGCGCGTCTCGGAGGTGCTTCAGCGTGGCAGACGCTTCACTGTCACCCACGAGATAGCGCAAAGAGCCCATGACGCCCAGTTGGGAGCATATACAGGTATACTAAAGCCGCCGTGTTCCGCCTCCCGCATGCATGGAGCACGCAGGAGGACGCTCGCACCTTGGTTTAAGGGCGTGGTCACCTGTGCTTATAGGCCCGTGCTCGCGAGCGTGAAGACGTTCATTCACGCCACGTGTGCACGTTGTGAATGGATTCTGTGCTGTGTACAAACGCCAGGCAAAATGTGTCAAGCACTGCAGTGCCTTGTTCATCGGCGAGTTTTCATGGCACATCGCCCCTTTGCACTTTGCCCATTACAACGAAGCAATTCACGATCCCACCTCGGTGAGCACAGCACACAAGCCTCAACATTTCGCCTCCATCGAAATGCAGCCGCCGCGGCCGGGATTCAATCCTGCGACCTTCGGATCAGCAGCCGAGTACCATAAGCACTTGACCACTGTGGTGGGGCAGAGCGCGATGACAATGGGGCCCTTGTCATTGCGCCGATGAAATGGTTGAACCTTTAAGGCGAAGCTTACGGGTCTCACAACTTTTGTGAAAGGCTTAAATGTTTCATACGAAGGTGTCTTTGAAAGAACTCTGGCTCAGAAATATTGTACAAAATATACGGCACAAAATATTGAAAACTCGCTACTCGTTATCTTGGGATACACCAAAATTGGCATGGTGGATGTGTTAATCATAGTAGCCGCACGAATGTACGCATATTACGATTGACAGATCCTCACGTCAATAACTCCACGTCCTTGCCAATTGTATCCCGCTTAACGGTAATGAAATCACGTAAGACTCATGCCTGCGTTGCATATGCGATTACGAATCACACGTTACTGAATGTCAACCTTTACAGCCTATGCCAAATTACATTCGCGTCATGTTCGATTGCGAAAGGTTTCCTGGTTCAGTAACACCCTTTTGCGAGCTTCGAGTACCAAAGGTCGTCGGTTTCACCTTGAAGTCCTATCTAATGATAGCTAAGGACTTCTAGAATTCTTTTTTTTTTGTCGCGTCAGAAGTGTGTCTATGTTTTCAAGCTATGTAGATCCTCAGACCCCTCTTGACTATCTAGCGGTAAACTCATCGGGAAACCCATGGGTAAAGCAGTTCCACTCAACGTGAAAGCTGTAGGAAGTGCGGTGCAGTGATTAGCTTCTGTGTTTCCTTTTAGATGCTAAGCAGCTTATGGTCGAGCCTGTTCCGTCCCTGCGCCGTCCACACCCCCACTGCGCATGCGCGACAGCTGACCCAAGCTGGCAAGTAACGAGAACGCGCCCTAGTCCGCGAGAGACAACGCTGACGCAGGCAACATCTACTAGCCAGTTGCTTGATTGAAAAAAAAAGACCGACTGCTCACACAACCATTCACCGGCCACCCCATATATATAGGCACTGGATCTTGACCTGCAATGTACTGCCGGTGGAAGATTTCTCTTGCGCGTAGTTGAACCATAAGGATTCGCAGAGTGCGCGTCAACTAAAAGTAATCCGGAACTCGGCACGACCTACGACGTGGTAGCGCAGGAACCTCATAAAGACCAGGAGCATAAATGACAACGCGTGTGTAAATATACGTTGTCACTCATTTACATGCATGAGTGGGCAATGTCACATGTTACAGGTGATTTACGGTAACACCGAACGATCCCCAATGCTTCGCCCACTCGTTATGGTTCACTTCGTGGAGATGCGTGAATTTTTGCTGTGTTTATGTTATGGTGTGGTTATGTTGCGCTGTGGTGTGGTTATTTGGTGTGCGTTATCTTTATGTTGCGTCTGCTTATGGTTTTATATGCGTCGTTCTATATTGTTGCGTTGAGCTTTGTGCAAGTTCTGCAAGATCCTGCCTGGTGAAGTTAGCAGTGGTTTGCATTAAATTCGTCGCACTCCAAAATTTTAATGCACGGCTCGTACACTACACTGTCCGATATCAAGCGGCCAGATTGCTTCGAACCTCGGCCGAGGCTCGTGAAACAAAATAAAAAAGACGAAACACTGTGCTTGCAATTGACCGAAAGCCGACCAACATGGAAGAATACTTTATTGAATTTTCCGAAAGCTATGTGCACTTTCGTCATCAGAGAGAACAAAAGAAAGAGCAGGTGCCAACAACTTCGCCAGAAATGTCTCTTTGCGCGACGACGTCTGTGAAGCTAGAAAAACACGGGAACTTCTGCTGGCGAGAGCCCCGTCTACGTTTGTTGCGCAAAACTTGTGAATGAGACATCCTGCGAAAAGGAGCAGTGCACGTGTTAAAAGTCATTTACACGATTGGCCGTTCCTCTTAGGCCCAATAGACAAAATCCGAGTGTTTATGTGCACTTCCATTTCGTTTAACCGCACAGTACGCACTGACTTCCGCGCGCTCGAAGCGTGCGGTTGCTTTCGTGGTGCCGTGAGTACAGGGCACAGGAGTAGTCTGGTAACACTGGCCTCCCCCTCCAGTTGCAAAGCCCGTGTGAGCGAGAGACTTCTTCGGGGACTTCTCCCCGCCGGCTGACGTCATTTGGCTCTGCCTTTATCCCCGACGGAGAAATCCCCCGTGTGAACACCGCTTTAGGGGATGATCTTCGCCACATACGCAGCAGCGTGAATTTGACTTGCAGCCTCCTACACTATGGCCAAAACGCCAATAAATGTGACACTGGAGAGGACGAGAAGCTAGTCGCTGTACTCGGAAAATCAATGGCTATACTTTCAGCACTGATCGACAGGATACCAGCAAACATAGCTATAAGTGATTCTGTAGGAAATTTGTCGCCATTTGCTAGTCCGTTACATTTGTATAGAGCTGTCACCCCAGCATTCGACGGCTTCTCCAAAGTCTCTGTGGGAGTCATTTGAGAGTCATCTGCACGATAATTCCTTTGTTGCATACAGGGTGAGGCGTGATGAACGCACTTACCGGAACTGACGCGAGTGGCTTACGCTTTAGAAGATCTGCAACACGGAACCGGTCTGGTCACCTACACAACAGCCCACCTCTTCCAGAAGTACGCACGTCGCTGATCACTTGAAAGTGAGGAGTAGCAGCCTGAAGCTCCGCCTGGACAGCCTTCGCGTTGTCCAGTCGAATTGTTACCCCATTTGGTGGTACCAGAGGGACAGCGATGCTGCTCACACCCCTGCAGAAAAAAAGACTCCGAAGGCTAACCATTTTGATGCAGAGCTGTTGAGCAAGGCAACTCCTTTGGCCAGAGAATGTTCTAGACATCATCCTAAAAGTTATCTCCTCGATATCAAATGCGCAATTATGCTGAATAGCCTATCAATCAGTTGTAAAATCCAACCAAGACTTCGCCAAATCACCAACTTGATCTCGAACGCTTGGAGCGAAATCTCGAGTTGGCTGATACTCGACGTGGTTTTCGTACTACAGAGAAAAGCATCATCATTATCATCATGCGCATCCTTATCCTATTCAATATATCTCAAACTTACCTTATACGACACAGTATACCTCGGTGATCATTGTCATTCACGGGTGGCGGATCACTCAAACCTTGTGTATAAACAAGCTTTATTACACGGCAATATATATATATATATATATATATATATATATATACATATAATGCATTGTTTGTTCGTTTATTAACTTGTTTCTAACAAATACACGAGCCCTTGACCTCTTCCCTTTATATATACATACCTAACGTGCTCCCACACTCTAGTTTTCTACTTCTTTCCTGAAGTTTTACGTCCTAAAACCACGATATGAAAATGAGACACGCCGTGGTGGGGGCTCCATAAATGCCGACAGCGATGATGGGTACTTTCATCGCAGAGTACACGGACCGCAACATTTCGCATCCGTCAAAATGGAGCTGCCGCGGCAGCTATTCGATGCCGCGACCTCCTACAGCCGCGTGCCATAGCCACTAGACCACCAAGGCCGGGACAGTTTATCGACTTCTGAGCTAAGAAAGAGAAGAAGTGAGTGGGATAATATAATACAACTGACGTTGCTCAAGTAGTTTGTCGACTTAAGAAGCCTGTCTATGAAGCAGTGTAGGCGACTCCGCCAAGCGTTTGCAAAATGACTTCTTATGAAAGTGTTGAGAACACATTCATAAGGAGCAAGGAGCGCATATTAGTTACAATGCTACAATGACGAAACAGCAGCGACAACTCATTCAGCGGCGAGAGCACTGAAAATCGTTAACGAGTTGTCAAAGAAGCATAACGTTTCCAAACTAGGTCCGTCGGCCTTGACAGCAACAGTAATAGAATTGGCTAAATTGGCTAAATTGGCAAAATTGGGGCTAAATTGGGGCTATTGGACATTCGAGAGCTCCGGTAACAAAAAAAAAATCGGAGCATTGTTCTCTCTGCGTGCGCCTTCCATTAGAGCCTGGCAACAATGGCGGTTCACTGAACTCGTCGCTCAGTGAGCGTTTTGCCGATCGAGGATCCTTTATGAACAGAAAAGGCGCATCGACAAAGTGTCGTGGGTTGAGTTCGTAAGGGAGTTCTATTGACGGACGACCGCGCGCAAAGTGAACGAAAGTGCACATTCAAAGCAGGAATGCCAAAAAAATACCGAAGATTGTGGAAAGAAGAATTAGAGAAGCGTGAAAAAAGATGAAACGAGAACACGTGCCGGATTGTGTAAAGAATTCACTTGCTTGCTTGATCACTCCCTGTGCATAGTTACTAGCTGTCTGCTTCTATGCGATCAATGTCCTTGGTGGATAGTTTCTGTTCGCAATGTTAAGTGACAGCTACATCAACGCGAATCTTCAATACATCTGGGGCCTAAGAGCATTCTCAAACTCTGCACGTCGTTTCCCGTGCATTGAGCTTCGGCTTGCAAATCCCTTTTCTAAGTGCGCTATTATGCCCATTGCCATAACAGGGCAATCGAAGCAGCGATAGTTCTCACTGCGAAAGACGACAACGCAGCCACGTGCGCTAAGAACTTTATGAACTGCTACTTGAAAACACTGTAGAGCATAACAGCCTTGAACAGTGTAGGGATGCAAGGAGTGAGAAAGGGGAGTGAGGATAAAGTGGCGGGGTGCGATAGGGAGGTCATGGTGAAGAAGAATTATGTGAGGGTGAGGAGAAGAGGAGCGAGAGTAGCGTATTTTTGTACGGTATATTTAAAAACGTGGCGACAACTTTCTGTGGCAGCGCAGCGAAGGCTACCGTGGCCAAGCGCGCATTTTAACGCGATAGCGTTAGAGAGCTCGTTTCGCAGAAATACCGCCGTCGGTGTCGGTGCGTGAGCGAAAAATCGGCGTGAGCGAAAAATCGAGAAAGATGCAAATAAAATAAACAATACAAATCTTCGGCCCAACTCAGGATCGAACCCGGGCTGTTTGCGTGGCAAGCAGGTGTCCTACCACAAAGCCACGATGTTTTTTTTTTTCTTTATTGACAAAGCCACGATTTTACTTGGAACTGCCTCGGAAAAAAACACCACATAAATGTCAGGTAGTGGAAGGACTCTCCTTAATGCATTTTGTTCGGCAGGTGTCACGACGAAAATGAGCCCATTCGGCGATTTGTAGGCTCATTCGGCGATTTGTAGGAGGAATAAACTTTATTGAGCATATCAAGCAAACAGCAAACATTAGATAATGTGCTGCCATCTGTGACACATTGTGAAAAACATGTCTCGACTACCATGGCCTCCGAGACGGCGAGCGCGCCCGCCATCTCGGAGGCCATGCGACTACAGCAGAGCCTATAGGGTTCCGCCGTTCTAGGACAGGGAACATATTGCCACGTGCATTTATCTGTGATAGCGTTGGTGTTCCAGTGACAGTTTCTTTCGGCTGCATGGTTTGCACCGACGCGTCGCTGTAGCGTTGGAGCCGCGTTCGTTAAAACTGTGGCTCATGTTCTGTTTCACCATGTCACGAGACGCTCGCGCTCCAAAGCGTTCCTTGTCGCGAATATAAGTGCCGGACTGGTGAGAGCGCGCGGCCATTCTTACCGCCGACGCTCGACTGCGCATGCTGTTTTCGCCGTCGCCGTTGTCCGCCGCGGTGGTGTAGTGGTTAAGGTACTCGGATGCCACCCAAGAAAACGCGGGTTCGTTCCTGGCCGCGGCGGTCGCATTTTCGATGGAGGCGAAAATGCCAGAGGCTCTTGTGCTGTGCGTTGTCAGTGCACGTTAAAGAACCCGAGGTCGTCTAAATTTCCGGAGACCTCCACTACGGCGTTCATATTGTATCTCTTTCACTCCCTTTCCCCTTCACACACGGACGCTTAGCCGTGCTCCCTACATGGGGTGCAGAACTTAGCGTATTTCCCTTAACTAATCCACAATCATCATCACCATCATCATCATCATCATCCGCCGTGTCTAGACAGAGCTTGCTTTTGGGCACACGTTCACCCGAATAAAATTTTATTCTTTTCATAGTCCCTTCGTCTGGTGTGTTCAAGAAAGACCGTCACGTCAACGTGACAATATCATATCAAGCAAACAGCAAACATTAGATAATGTGCTGTTTGCCGTTTCACCGACCATAAGGCGATGCTTGTTGCGGTTGGCCGGAAGAGGTCTCCAGAAGAACAAATCGAACAGTTGTCAGATAGTTAACGCAAGAAGGACGACAGAATGTGACCATTTACGAATGAAAGTGCTATTAAATACATCGGAAACCTCTACCATTACTATAGATATGTCGCGCGCGCGCGTGTGTGTGTGTCTGTGTCTGTGCGCGTGTGTGTGTGTGTGTAACAACACACACTAATAAGTATGCACTGAGTGGTTGAAGTGCACACTAGGGACCGGATGTCGCTATCGCGTTCAACTCTTAAAGGCGAAGCTTAAGGGTCCCCCAATTTTTTTTGCTACGCTCCTGCATGTACTACACGAACGCTGCCACGCCACTGTTGTCTGGGGGCTATGGCACTCGGCTGCTGATTCGAAGGTCGTGGGATCTAATCCCGGCCGCGCCGGCTGCATTTCGATGATGGCGAAATGTTGAGGCCCGTGTACTGTGTGATGTCAGGGCATGTTAAAGGAACCCACGTGGTCGAAATTACCGGGGAATTTCGCTAAGGCATCTGTTACAATTATGCCTCGTTTTGGAATGTTAAACCCCACAAGTCGATCAATCACATGAACGCTAACATTTGCAGGCTAAATGGTGTAATGTCAAACGTGACACTTAATTTGTTTGCTTTTATGTTCAAGTCTACTTCATTGTAATTTAGAAAAGTTATCGTGTAAACCATTTTCCCTTGTTACATTTTCTGTTTTCTGGTTCATGTTGTCAGTGCCATATTTTCCTCACCCTCAAGAACAACGATGGCGTCCTCCGGTAAAAGCGGATGCACGTTGACGCATGTCAGCGAGCATGAATCAGCTGAATTGAATTAATCGAATCCTACGTTGTGTCGTGCAATATTTGTTGGTCTTGCCGCTGTGACTTCATTGTCTGGATGCAACCGCGGAGAAGCGTTAGTTAGAGAGAACGTTGTTTAAGCACAAGTTAGTCCCTCATCACAATAGCCACCTCCACGCCAATGACTTGACCTCTTCCAGTAAGTCTATGAATTTGAAAGTAAAACTACCAGTAAAGTTGAGACCGTGGTGCCGAAGGTTCTTCTCCCGGATTCCAGCTCCCCGCTCGGCGTCCTAAACGCACCGTCCGAGACGGCATGGGCGAGTTGGGAAGGAGCTGGCTGCCGCTGGTGTGGCGGCGATAGGCTCGCGGGCAAACGTGTAGCAATTGAAGAGGAGGCTCAGAGACTTCAGTTTAAACAAATTGGAATGAAAACTGTATTTGCAGTAATATACAAAAGGGAATACAGGGAGTTGACTGATACATAAAAATAAAACTGATGCTGAAAGTTGACCCATCCGCGCGTCTGCTTCTGGCTATTTCGTCAAACAAGCCGAGCCGCACCGACTCTTAGACGCGTTTTATCGGCACCCTGCTGTACTTAGACAGCATGGGAACACGCGGCGTGCGAGGAAGGGACGCTTGAACAAAGCCATTCCGCGGTACGGAGAATTGGGAGTGGGCTATCCACATCGGCTCGTCCGCCCGCTTTCTGAACCACCGCCCGCCTCCTCCTTGCGCGCGCGGGCGCTCACAATGTCGTGTATACATGTACACTAGGGCCCTCCGGAGTCCGCGTGTGCCACTGCCGCGACCACTGCTCAGCATCCCCCCTCTTCACTCCGCAGCGGGGCACCCGTGTCCCCAGAAGACGCGGAAGATACAAAGGAGGAAAGTAAACAAAAGCAACAAATACGGCCGGGGTCCGATAAACGGAAAGCCAATGCCGCGAAACGCGTCCGATTGACAGACGTCGCCCGTCCCCGAGTAAAATCTTAAAAAAATGAACGCGCCTTGCTAGCGGCAGGCTTACACTATCGTTACAAACAGTGCGTAAAGCAATGACCCGTTTCATTAGTCCCGTTACACATACACGGAGGGTTATTATCCGTTGTTTAATGTCGCTGGTGCAATCAATCAGCAAGTGCATCTCACGCTGTATGATTGTGGTTCCGTTAAGGAAAAGACGTTAACTTCTGCAGCCCATGTTTGGAGCAGGCTAAGCTTCTGTGGCGTTGGCGAAAAGGAACGAAAGGAGTAGAAAGGAGGTTAATGGCATAATGGAGGGCTCGTTCGATCCTGGCCGTGGTGGTCACATTTTCGATTGAAGTGAAAATGCCAGAGGCTCGTGTACTGTGCGTTGTCAGTCCACGTTAACGAACCCCAGGTGATAATAAAGGGTTTAAATGTGAAGCATTTCTTGGAAAACTTCAATCACTTTGACCGTATGCCTGTCCATCTATCTATCTAGCCGCCTATGTCTCGCTGCTCTCCTGGTTGTCTAGTTCACCTGGTATACCCCATATTTGGATGGTAGGCTATGTATGACGAGTATGAACTTGTTTTACATCACTAACATCATATAATCGTCATGTATGTCTGGATTAACCATACTGCAATCACGTTTGGCTCACACCCGTGATACTGAGTCGATCCAGGCATATCAGTTCAGGCTCACATGTCCAGGCATACGCCGCGGGTGCTTGATTTTTTTAAAGCCGATGTCAATCAAGGACCAACTAAAACGGGCTAGTAATAAATCATTATAGCCAAAAACCAGAAACACATTAAAAGAAGAAATGTGCACGGTCTGTCCAAGTATCCTATTGAAATGCACACATAACAATCACAAAGATGCGAATGCAATTTCCCAAGCGCTAGGGGGTTCCAGAATCCGGGCCCATGATTGCTCACGCAAGCATGCTACCACCAAGTTACTGCGGCTCCCCTACTACACCTACGACACCAGAACTTGTGGTGATGATGCTTGTGCAACGTGAACTGCGCCTCTGATGCGTGTTAAGCACTATCATGGGGATTTAATTAAAACAGTACATACGTTCCTATGTGACTAAGCATGCATGCTTCTGTGAAAATTTGCTCATATAGACAACATGCCTTGCATTGTTTTCATGGTTTATTCACCGTCTGACTTTACGGCCGCGAATGCTGTTATATGGTTGGCGAAGCTTGCCGTTTTCGATTACTGTGGTTTGCTTAGTAAAGGACGCTAATGTCTGCAGCCCATGTCGGGAGCACGGCTAAGCGTCCGTAGGGGTAAGGCACTGAAAGAGATAGAGAGGAGAGGAAGGCCACAGTGGAGGGCTCCGTAAATGTTGAGAGCCTGGGGTTCTTTAATGTGCACTGACAAAGCACATTACACGGGCCTGTGGCATTTTCGCCTCCATCGAAACTGCAACCGCCGCGGCCGGGATCGAACCCGAGTTTTTTGGGTGGCAGCCGAGTACCCTAAAGGGCTGGACACATGGTCCGATTTTGCACGGGATCCGGTGTCCGGCGATGCGATCCGGCAGTCGCACGGAGTGTACCGGGGGTGTTTTTGCAGCACCGGTTTCCTGGTCCGGACGTCCGTTGCGCGTCAAACCGCGTCAAACCGAGCAGAACCCGCGTATTTTGGGCGGTACTCGGCTGCCACCCAAAATACGCGGGTTCGATCCCGGCCGCGGCGGTCGCATTTTCGATGGAGGCGAAAATGCCAGAGGCCCGTGTACTGTGCGTTGTCAGTGCACGTTAAAGAACCCCAGGTGGTCAAAATTTCCGGAGCCCTCCACTACGGCCTTTCTCTCCTCTCTCTCTCTTTCACTCCCTTTCCCCCACACCCACGGACGCTTAGCCGTGCTCCCTACATGGGTTGCAGAAAGTAGCGTCCTTTCCTAACCGAACCACAATCATCATCATCATCATCATCAAAGAATGAGAACGCGCCCTCACCCGCGACAGACAACGTTGATGCAGGCACCGTCTTCTAGCGAGTTTCTTAAATGCGACGCATGTGAACGAAAAAGCGGACGTTTCCTACGCTTGGGTAAAACGACACGGTGCTGCCACCTACCAGTAGCTCTGCGTACTACGCAAGCTTCTGGCGTTTCCCGATATCATGGCCAGATGGCGTCCATATCTCACGCAGCGCTGCCTCCATTTCATCAATGCCTACCACATGCGGCCGATTCAACATAGACGGGGCGTTGTCTGAGGCAAGGCAAAACATGACCGTTTGATGATATAGAACACACTCTACAAGACATGCCCAGACAATGCAGGGAAAAGATCGACGAGCAAATTGCGGCGGAGAAGCGCCGGCGTGCCGATGCCCGTCGTCTCATTCGTGCCCAGGAAACGTCAGAGCAACGATCCCAGCGGCTAGCGAAAGATCGTGACTCGAGGTGCGCCGGAGGCAACAGGAAACAGACGAGGTGCGCGATGCGCCGAATTGTCACTGACCGAGAGGCTAAGAGAGCTTACCCGGCGGCTGAACAGACGCCCGAAGCTCGTGCCGAACCGCAGATGAACTGGGACTCATGTAGTACGGCCGGTAGAAGACTATCGTCTTTCGATGACGTTTTAAAAAAGCAAAGCACGGAGATACGCCGCCAATTCTTGTACTTTCGTCAGCCGGCCGACGGCTACATGGGCCATCCCAATGACAGGGTTTGTCAGCGTTCGCCGTCCCGTTCGCGTGAGAGCTCCCGATGTGCAGCGCCACTGCGGTCAGGTCTGACGATTCCGCTTATCACCATCACCCCGGCCGGACTAGACTCCACCCTCCGCTCTCCCTTACGGCCTTTGCGACGCACGGCCGGGCTAGACAACTGCGCGCGCGCGCTCGCTTCTTACGGCCTTCGCATCTCGCCTCTCGCCGCTGCTTGGAGGGGGGCGCTGCGACCCTGACCCTGCTCTGCTGTGCCGCGCAGCGCGCGCAACGCCAGCCCGCGAGTTCGGGTGCGCTTCTTCCCTACCCACGCGTTGAAGATCATGTTGCCTGTCGTTGAGGGCGCGTAAATGGTTCATTTAGACCTCTTGAATGCGTGCAATTTTAACGTATTAATATATTACGCTTCTTTAATTCACTGGGAAACGTATGATTGCATTCGCCGGCGGGGGGTATAGCTCTTCGCCATAAAACGTGTAGACATACTGAGGACTAAAAATAAATATTTATTAGATCGTAAGCATTGGCAGTAGCTGAAACGCTTTCAGGAGAACGCTTCTGCGGACCCCACAATTAAATGTCTTATTCCCAATTAAGCTTGTCGTCTTGTGTGCGCAGGCGGAAGGCTTGTCGTTTTGGTCAGTCAGTTGGTTTTTGTGATTGACGTGAAGTACTCTTAGGAACTTCTTCAGGACAGCTCAAGATTGGAGCGCGTTGCAAGTAGGGCTGTACTGTTTCCATTTCCATAGCAAGTAGGGCTCTACTGTACCATTTCCATTACCACTGCCGCCTCCGCAAAGCGCGTTCACAGATACGAGGCAGCATACGAGAAACATCTGTGTAGCTCTGGCTGTCGGACGCAATTTACCTCGAATTATAAAGCCTAATCTTTATTTTCAGCGTCCGTAGTAAACACCATAGCCTCACACGATGTGAATAAAACGTCTTACATCCTCTGCTTGAAGCCGCAAGCGTGTAGCACATGACGGATTAAATGGGAAGGTTAAGCCAACACCCACAATTATTGAATACACATGTCGTTACTCCGGGAAAAAAATTACCTCAATACATGCACTTCCATAAGAAAGGTACAGATACTGGGAGGCTGCAACAAAGACACAAATTTTACAGGTACAAACTATATATTTCCTGGTCAATAGAGTGCAGTCTTGTTCCTTTTTTTTTGCCACCAATCTTCCCATCATGTACATTAAAACCTAAAGTATTTCTGGATGGCTTATGCACATAAGCAACTGTTCCTTTTTTTTTCTCTTGCCATCTTTGTGTGATTTACTAGTAGTCTGACAAATTTGTCAGCAATTACATTAGCTGTGCGCCTTGTGTGACCATTTCCAGCATCTTCAGGACAGTTCAAGATGAGCCATTGTTCAAGGTAGGGTGCAACGAGAAGTAGCAGCCCTTCGTGCACTTTTATTCGCGGAAGGTGTTTCGCAGCCGCTTCAAAGAAAGTTTAGACGGCAGTGTTTGTGGTCGCTGTATTCATTCATCTTTTCTTTGTCTACAGCAAGATTTCTCAGGAGCCTCGCGCACTTCGAGCGCTGGTACGACACCTGAGCGCAAAGCCATTATGACAAGATAGAGTCTAAATCGGTGAGCGTTGTTACTGTTGGTTTGTGTTACCTCGGTTACCTCCTCCCTGGCACCAAAATCTTCATAAGCAGGCAGCAGCGACTCTGCTTTTCGCTATGATGAATTCCCAGGAGCTGGAGGGTCACGATATGCAGGAGGGTCCTTACGCAGTCTCTTTGCAGCTGGCACCATGTAGGACGGATACAGTTCGAAGATGGATCGGTACAGCTCCCACAAGCAACTTTCGTATTCGGCGTCTGGGAACATAATCACTCTCATCGAAGTGTTTGCTACACACTACATTTGATGCGTACTTGTCGTTGATGGCCAGATGTCCACGAGAAATTCCTTTTTCGCCACTTAGAACACAGTTCCGCATCGCTGGGAAATTGGTGAAAGCAAACACCAGGCGTCTTCCCCTGTTGGGATTTCCAAAATGGCACACAACAGTACACCATCGCTGCACTGATCGCGTTTGAGGTAAAAGGAAGAAAGGACGTTTTGACGCTTGCAAAGATCCCACGGATTAAGCTCACACATTCAGCTGCAAAAGATGGCACAGAGTAGATATCACGCGAGGGATCGGCGACACAGGCATGCTGCTTCAGACGCCGCCGTCAATCACAGAAATGGTGAGGTAATTGAGCCCACAAAAGCAGACCAAGGTTGCAGGGAGCAAGTCCACACTCATGTCGTGGGCATCAGTGGGCAAGTCTGATGAACGTTGTGCGCGCAAGAATCTCACCAGTCGAAACAGCAGCATCGATCAAAGAACCAACTTGACAGCAGCTACTGAAGAAAATGGCAGCAGCGAAATCAAGCCCGCGCTAAGGTGGTAGCCACCCGACCTGCGCGTCCCTTCGCTCCTGCGAACACGGTGAGGTGGTAGCGACCTCTTACGGCGAGCCACCGCGCTACTCGTCAGAAAAAATTCCATTGACTCCAGTCGCGTTGCAAAGGCCGTAGGAAGCGCGCAGGAGAGGAGAGTTGAGTCCGGCCATGTTATCACGCGCGTTCCCATTGCCGACAGCTTGACTCGGCAGGCCGCACCATCTTTAGGGGCGAAGTTCCTTACGCCGTGAGTCGTCCCATCCTTTCATGTTGTCCCTTGTAGCCACCTCGCTCCCCGGGAGGCTCGCGCTCGCCCTCGGCGCGTGCCTCCCGGCGCGCGAGCTCTCTCACTCTTCCATCTGCTGTCTTGTGAGAGCGAGAGAGAGAGCGACAGGCGCGCGTTGACTATGGAAACGCCCTTTCTGTGATGAACGCTCTACCAGCTGGCAAAGAATGAGAACGCGCCCTCACCCACGAGAGACAACGTTGATGCAGGCACCGTCTTCTAGCGAGTTTCTTGATTGAAAAATACCGACTGCTCGCGCTGGAGAACCGTTCACCGGCGGCCACCCATATATATGATCTTGACTTGCAATGAAGTGCCGGTGGGAGATTCCACTTGTGCGTAGTTGGACCATAAGGATTCGTAGCGTGTGCGTTAACTAAATTAATCCGGAACTCGGCACGATCTACGATGAACCTCCAGAACTTCGCCCACTCATTCACTCCGTGGATGCGCGTGTATTTTTTTATTCAGCGGCCGTGGTACATGGTACTCTACTACGGATGAGCTCGGTAGAGGTGTCCGGATACGGAATTAAGTTGTACAATGTGCACAATAAGGAAATCAGCGACGTAGATTTAGGATAAGGAAAAGATGTAAACCAATTCCACTGCACTGAAAGCTGCGCATTGTGGAGCGGTGATTCGCCTGTGTTTCCCTTGTGTTTCTGTTACGCTTATTGTCGGCGTTTTCGAAACATTTGCGTGGCCTTTGATCCAGTTTATGCGATCATTTACCCTTTACGTGTATCTTTTATGTTAACATTCTAATCTGACTTAGTTTAACCATTTCTAATAACTGTCCATTTTAATAGGTTTCGGTCCGTTCATAAATGCTTTCCCCTCTTTTCAGTCGCTGCTTTCTGAGCGTGAGTACATGTCAAGATGCCAACAGCCCGGAACCCCAAAACACTCCACACTTACAAGGAAAAAAATGCACGTATCTCCATAAAGTGAACCATGAAGAGTGGGCGAAGCACTGGGTATCGTTCGGTGTTACCGTAATTGACCCGTGACGTTGCCCACTCATGCATGTAAATGAGTGACAACGCGTGTGTATGCATGTTCCTGCAGTGTAGTGCCGGCGGGAGATTTCTCTATTGCGTAGTTGAACCTTAAGGATTGGCAGCGTCCGCGTTAACTAAAGGTAATCCAGAACTCGGCACGATCTACGACGTGGGTATATACACACGCGTTGTCATTTATGCTCCTGGTGTTTATGAGGTTTCTGGGCTGCCACGTCGTAGATCGTGCCGAGTTCCGGATTAATTTAGTTAATACACACGATGCGAATTCTGGTACAACTAGACACAAGAGAAATCTGCAACCGGCCCTACATTGCAGGTCAAGATCCATTGCCTGTATCTATGGGGTGGCCAGTGAAAGGCCGTGCAGCGCGAGCAGTCGGCTTTAAAGACGATAGTATTTCTTGGGATACTTGAACGTAGAAATTTTGGTCTGTCTTTTTGTTTGTCAGTGTGTCACACGAATTAGCCACCCGGCCAATGTTCAAGGACTTGCCTAACGCCCAGCCATATTGAACTGGTAGCTGCGTTCATACTTGTGAACTGCGTTCATACTTGTGATCAAAAACCAAATATTACGGATATCTGAGGCGCAACATCAATACGTTTTTATTAGGAGGTGTGTTCCTTTGCTAGAAAATACTAGATACGTAATTCTAAACACCCTAGTGTTTCTTAGGCTGCGCTAAAAATGCGACGCTATGCACGAAAAAGGCCTCTGCCGAGGATTTGGTGCTGCCAACTGGCCCAGGCATTCTGCACAAGCTCATATGTTTCCCGACGGCGCTGCCAGATGGCGCCCATATCTCACGCAGCGTAAGGTCCCCAGATAACGATGTTCCAAGGTAGCGACACTATTGTTCTCTGCGCCGTCCTCCTCACTTCCGCACGTACTCCTTCTTTTTCTCCGTCATCCGCGTCTGTGATTGGTGCATTCCTTGCACGTGACGTTGTTAGTGGTTGGTGGTGACATTTATTTTTCTGCAAAAAGGTTCAAAACTAGTGCGCATGCGCCTGTAGTCCCGGTCGGATTGTGGCCGTGACGAGAGACGAAATCCTAGCCAAAACATACGCTGTAGAAGAGAAGCGTTCCATTTGGCGCCATGTTGCCAAGCTTGCTTCTCGGTGCATGTTGATCGCTGCTCGCAAATTTTAGGGGCGAAGCTCCTCTTAGTCTAACCTTGTACCGCGTCAGGCGTCAGGCTTAACCCGCGTGCCGGGAGGCACGCGCTCGCCCTCGGCGCGTGCCTCTTCTCTCCCGGCGCGTGCCTCTGCTGTCTTGTGAGAGAGAGACAGAGAGAGAGCGAAAGGCGCGCGTTGGCTATGGAAACGCTCTTTCTTAGAGGAACGCTCTACCAGCTCGCAAAGAAGGAGAACACACCCTCACCCGCGAGAGACAACGCTGGCGCAGGCAGCGTCTCCTAGCGAGTTTCTTGATTGAGAAATACCGACTGCTCGCGTTGGAGAAGCGTTCACCGGCAACATATATATATATATATATATATATATATATATATATATATATATATATATATATATATATATATATATATATATATATATATATATATACACTGGATCTTGACTTGCAATGAAGTGCCGGTGGGAGATTTCACTTGTGCATAGTTGAACCACGAGGATTCGTAGCGTGCGCGTTAACTAAATTAATCCGGAACTCGGCACGATCTACGATGAACCTCCCGAGCTTCGCCCACTCATCATCATTCACTCCGTGGATATGCTGTAATTTTTTTAAAGACAATAGTCTTTCTTGGGATACTTACACGCAGAAATTTTGGTCTGTCTGTCTGTCTGTCTGTCTGTCTGTGTGTGTCTGTCCTGTTTTTCGATTCAGTAGAATGGCGAAAGTTTAACCCCTTCCTCAACGACCACTCACCTTGAACTGGTACCTGTGTTCATACTTGTGAACACAGTCGACCAAAAAGGAAATATTACGCATATCTGAGGCGAAACATCAACACGTAAGTATTAGATGGTGTGTTCGTTTAGTAGAAAATACATAGATGCGTAATTCTAAAGACCCTAGTGCTTGTTAGGATGCGCTAAAAATGCGACGTGTGGGAACGAAAAAGCGGACGTTTCCTACGTTTCGGTGAAACGACACGGTGCTGCCACCTACCAGTAGCTCTGCGTACTACGCAAGCTTCTTGCGTTTCCCGATATCATGGCCAGATGGCGTCCATATCTCACGCAGCGCTGCCTCCATTTCATCAATGCCAGCCACATACGGCCGATTCAACATAGACGGGGCGCTGTCTGAGGCAAGGCAAAACATGGCCGTTTGACGATATAGAACACACTCTACAAGACATGCCTAGACAACGCAGGGAAAAGACAGACGAGCAGATTGCAGCGGAGAAGAGCCGGAGTGCCGATGCCCATCGTCTCAAGCGTGCCCAGGAAACGTCAGAGCAACGTGCCCAGCGGCTAGAGAAAGATCGTGAATCGAGGCGCGCCCGGAGGCAACAGGAAACAGACGAGGTGCGCGATGCGCGAATTGTCACTGACCGAGAGGCTAAGCGAGCGTACCCGGCGGCAGAACAGACGCCCGAAGCTCGTGCCGAACCGCAGATGAACCGGGACTCATGTAGTACGGCCGGTAGAAGACTATCGTCTTTCGACGACATTTGCAGCGAAGCACGGAGATACGCAGCCAATTTTTTCGGGTGGGAGCCGGGTACCGTAACCACTGCACCACCGCGAGAGGATCGTTTCCATAGTCAACGCGCGCCGTTGGTACTCTCTCACGACAGCAGGTGGCACTGTCTTGGTGCCCGGCCTCCGGGATCGGCCCACACATGCACACACACCGTCTGACTGCACTGCCTCCAGGATGGGCCTCATGTCCCAAGATATTCGGGAAAAAAATGTCTAGGAACCTTAGATGGGCCCGCACTATAGTGCCTAGAAAAAAATACCCACACCCACAAGCTAGGGCACCGCAGCGCTCCTAGGAGTCTCCTCTCAAACCCAGAGCACGTGGCGCCTAAAGTCCATAGATCTACGGAAAAAAATATATAGGGACCTTAGTGCCGCCTTGTCCTCATTCATGACCAGGAGCACTCCATGACTGGCGCTGTCGAAGAGAGAGATTGCGCGCCGGGAGCGAGCTAACGCTATATTTCTAGGCACTGTACTAAAGCCCCTCTACCTGCGGCAAAGTACCGCTTTCTCTTGAACTACGCCGCTTCCTCCTCTCCTCGCCTCCGATATGGCGGCTACGGTCACGTGGTCGCACGCGCGCTTTTTTTGGTATTTTGTTTCCTCCAACACTCGGCGCCATGTTGGACGCGCCAAGTGCCACAGTGCCCTGTGTTCGCCGGACGCAAAGTGCACGACATGCGAAGTGCACGTGTGAGTCTGGCTCGTTTTGTCGAGATTCCAGGTTGCTGTGCCTTTGTCTGCCCTGACCGTGAGACCCAAGGGAAAAAGCTTTTTGCCATTACGCGCGGAAAAGGAAATGAAGGTCGTCGTTTGCACCCTGAGGGTATTTTATGTAAATAAATAAATGTTTATACATCTTTGATTTCTCGATCTGTCTTTTTCCCTTGTTTTGCGGGATCATTTATAAGAACATGATATTGCCCTACCCCCAATGTGTTTCATTTTTGGTGTAAAATATCTGTAGATGTCCTATATCTCGTGTTTTATGCTTTTTCTAAATCTTCTATCGCATATATGTATGGAAATAAAAACATGTTTCAGAAAGATATGCTCGTTGAGCCCACCCATGAAGGCACGCGACCCCATGAAGGGACGGAAGATCTCACGACAATGGGTACAAACTGCTCCGTACAGGCGAAACATCCCAGAACGGCGTACTGCTTACACAAGCCATTGGGCAAGCAGAGGAGATGTAACATGCGAAACATCATGAAGGTTTGCGCAAGCAAAAGTTATAAGGCTAACTTATATGTGCAGCGAAAGTACTTCAGCAACACGAACCTTCCCGCGCGATGCGGAGTGAGCACCTCACCACACGTCATACGCATTCTATTAGACGCATGGCCGGCGTCGAAGCAGGTGAAACGACGGTAAGTATAAAGGAGACATCTGCATGGTGTGTTGCTTTATCTGGTAAACGAACGAACAGCACCACGCTTACGTGTCGCAACACCGTCTAGACTGCATCCGTGTCGCGCACCTGAAAGCGCTCTTCATAAAGAACCGACGCTGCCCTTTCGTACCCAAGTAACGAAAAGAAATACGTTGTATTTCGAACGTTATAAGCTGTTGCCAGGCTGTTTACGGATTTTAGTCTTTGAGGAAAGAAAGAAACGGACGTCACTTAGCAGCTAAAAAGAACATTTGCTGAATCGTTTGATAAATGTGTCTGTCAGAGACATCCGCAACATCCCTGCTGGCTGCTCATCGTTCTCAGGGTTCGTTAAAGGTTAGCCCCAAAAAGAGACCGCTCGAAGCAGTCGGATACCAGAAGATAAATGAGTATAAACAAAAAAAAGTGAAAAAGAAAGGATTGGGCTGAAGAAGGGTCTAAATTTCGGACGGGAACAATGTAATTGCTTTCAAAAGCATCGCAACGACATGCGCATGTGTTTGTACCACAAGGACGATCTTTTTTTCAGAACTCTGATTGGCACAAGCCGTTCTTGCTCACTTGTTAGGACAAACCCCTCGTCATATTATTATTGTTATTATTATTATTGTTGTTGTTGTTGTTGTTGTTGTTGTTGTTGTTGTTGTTGTTGTTGTTGTTGTTGTTGTTGTTGTTGTTGTTGTTGTTGTTGTTGTTGTTGTTGTTGTTACTCTTCAGAGAAAACCAAGCAAGGAAGTGGTTACCACCATAGCCGTCAGCTAGGACCATTTAGGAAGCTTGACCGCTCTTATGTTCGGCGGTTGATCGACGGGCAGACTAGGCGACGGCGTCTAGCGCAGGACCTTCCTGTACAAACGTATTCACGCAGTACGCAGTAAGGGCGGCGGCTTTGTTCCCGCGATTCCTGCGGTCGGTAATTGCTGTGTACGTACACAGCTGCACAGCGAAAGGGACATGACGGGTGACAGGTTTCTTCCACTGTGGCACTGTAGAGCACTTTAGGAGGAAACGCGGCATCCGTGAAAGGAACAGAAGCAGGGAGTCGCTTGCTAGAACAGCGGGACTCAGCTGTCGAACCAATCCTTTGACCCTCCTGCGGGCTCGACTTTCACCAAGGGCTCGCCCGTCCGGTGGAGATCACCGCGCCGTGGCCGTGCGCGGAAGGGCTTTCGATGACAATACACCTGTCAGGCACTCCTGTTGAAGCGGCGGCTTCCATGCATTCCACCGGGTAAATAGAGTGGCAATTTGGGCCTGCTGCGGAGTTCTGCTAACTCATTACGGGATTAGTGAGTGATGCTATCTTTCGGAGAAGCTCGGTACAGTGAGGGCTTCGAAGAGTGGGAACACGAAGGCGTAACCGTAGGCTCTGATAGAGGGAGTGAACACGTGTTTTATTGGTTAAGTGCTGCATATGGGTTGGTCCTAGAAGGCGGTCGCAGAAGCGATCGGATGTATTTAACGGGAGAGCAAAAGCAGAGAAGAGAGGGGAGAGCTTAACGCTAACTAGGGTCGCAGACGCGGCAAGGTGGTCAGAGATCGAGCTTAGCGCTGCCTCTGATCGAGAGATGATGAAGTTTTAAAGCTTGGTGCTTACCCCGTTTGAGTGCAAACGTTAAGGACTCGGAAGCGAACCGCTTGGTGTGGTTTGAGCCCAGTTCTCGTTGCGATGTCTGCTGAATACTGGCCGCCCCGGTCAAGTTTTGTAAATGTTGTACAGCCGTTGTAAATAAACATACGTGTTTTTGCTGTGAGGACATCTTGGCCCACACTCCGTCCTTCAACGTGTCACAGCGGTCATCGGAACCATCGAGAAGAAAGACCATTACGAAAATTAACTGCCACTATGTTAAGTTTTTTTTGGTCATAAGCAGACGAATATGAGCGCTTTGCGTCAAGTGTGTAATTTACTATAAGTTTTTCAATATGCGCGCCGTTAAAGATCGGCGTGACACCCTTAAAGGGCAACTCCGGTGGTTTTTTTTCACCATCTTCTGATATAAATGCTTTCCAATGGTACTGGTAGTCCCGTAACCGCCAGGGTGGTTCAGTTTGCTCAAAAGCGCACCAATAATTTTAAATAATCAACTGAAAGTCATCTTCAAACCGAAGCCGAAACAGATAGATGGGGCTTTCGCGTAGCGTGTCCGATGATGTCACAACCTTGCCGTCACCAGAAATATGTAGCTGGCGCAAAATGAATGCCAGTGCTGAGGTCATCCGACGATATCTTCAGTTACGCCAGCTTTTCTGATCTTGACAGCGACGATTTAAACGCTAAAGTATCGGCGTTTTGCTCTTGAAAGCCCGCTTGCTCGGGTAGGCAGCGCGGAGGATGATGACGTCAAAAACACAGGGTGGCCCGCGTGAGAATCCGCAAAAAAATATTCAAACTTCATTTACAGGAAAGCTGAATGACTACATCCGCCAGACTTGGCATATATTATTACAGTACCGAGGAGAATATATACTGAAAATTTTATTGGACCGGTGGACACTGAAAAATCGCCGGGTTGCCCTTTAAGTTTTCAACCGCCCCTATGACAATAGAGCATGCTGAGAACTGCCACCGGGAGGAGCACAACGCCTGCCTACTCTTTTGGGAGAAGGAAATGGGGGAGAGGGAGAGGGGAAAGAAAGAGGAAAGAAACAGACGAATAACGTACGAATACAGAGACAAAACACAACAAAAGCACAACATGTCTATAAACGAAACGCCAGGCCGGTAGCGTCCAGAAACGTCAATAAGGCTCGGTGGGCCTGATCCCATTGAGAAGCACCCCTCTTTGGGAACAGGTAATCGTCAACGGTCGCGCACTGCACACCAAGACGTCTATGCTTCCTAATTAGCGATGTACGCTGCTAGGCGTATGAGGGGCACTCTAAAATAAGATGTGCAAGTGTCTCACTGGATCCACAGGACGGGCATGATGCTTAACACCCGAAGGCAACACACTGCGTGACAATGTTGACTGCTGTTGTTGTTTCCAAAGGACTGGATGAGAGCCGAGCATTGCAGTGCAACAGTCTACCCTGTAATCAATTCTCCCCCACCCCCAAACAAAAACAAAGCAAAAGAAAAGCGCAGTTATAAGGTAATTATAGAGAACAAAAAACCATTGTTGGTATTAAATTCGAATAGCTCCTCGGCGATCTTCAGAAACTTTGACCATATCTATCTATCTATCTATCTATCTATCTATCTATCTATCTATCTATCTATCTATCTATCTATCTATCTATATATCTATCTATCTATCCGCCTACGTCCCGTCGTTTTCCTGGTCGCCTCGTTCACTTGGCATACACCAAAATTGGCATGGTGTGGCATGAAAGCATGAAGCATATGAATGAATAATCTTGATATCACTAACCTTGTTGTCGTACGCGTCACTATTAACGACCTCATGTGGCTAATGCCTGCAGTGCTAAGCCCGGGGCCTGGGGCTGTGCGCCACCGGTGATTTAGAGGGAGAGAGAGAATGCTTTATCACTGATTTCTAGATGTTAGCATAGTTGATTGCAGGAGTGATTGAGTGTCAGCATCAAAGTCTATGACAATGACGAAAAAAAAAGATAATAAAAATTTGATGAGAACACAAATTGTGTCGATTAAACAAGAAAGATTGACAATGCTTGTGGTAGCGTACAATTGAAATGTGGACGAAATAAGCAGAGAGATACAGGTGCACGTGTTGTAATGACCGAAGGTAGGTATCGTATCTGAGCCAACGAGGTGACAAGCAAGCTCGCTACCGCACGTCCACGGCGGCTCTTCCCAGGTGTCCTATCATATACGTAGATAAACCTATAGCATCAGCAATTGTGGTGACTGTGCTTTGTTTAACGTCGGCTGTACTTACAGCATGTGCCAAGCGCTGCAAGTGCAGCATAGGACGTAATACACACGTGCCACTATCATTCAGTGGGCTTTTGCCCAGCCTTTTCCTCGACCACGTGTAAGTACTCCGACAAACGACGGTTACGGTGTGTAGGTCATCACGACGTATCGTGGTTTTTGCTTCGACGAAACAGTCTTTTTTGCACTAACGTGAGCATCAAGTTACGTAGTACATACCATGAGGTACACATTAGTCGCCACAGTGGTGTTTATGTGCGTGATATGCCCACGTTAAGCAATACACACCTCTTTGTGAAAACATGAGAAAGAAGGTTATGTTGGAGCCGGCTATCCCAGCATGATGAAATTGAAACTGAGAACAAACCACGAAGAAGGAAAAAAAACATGAGAAAAGAAAAAAAGAATAGGAGCATCCACAAACTACGTACAAGCATGATGGATAGGGTGTAGAGACTACCTCTAAGTGCAATAGTGCAATGCATGCAGATTGGACACACATATTACGGCGGATGCAGTCCCTACACATATTTCTTTGTAATGGCGTACAAAAGGTCGACGCGACATTCCATCGTATAACAAGAGAAGGCAATAATGTCATTCACAGACAGTTCATCACTCGTAACGCTTGGCCGAGTGATGAACTATACGACATAGGCGAGTTTCTCGCTCGCCTCTTCGCATGGCATTGGCTCCCACAACGCGTGCAATCTGCCAGATGTATCTTAGCCTATGACACACCATTGTACACCCAATGATCATTCATTATTCTTTCATTATACTGCTTTAATGCACAATGCCGGGAAATCTGTAATCAAGGACACGGTGTATATATATATATATATATATATCTTGTAATGAAGAAGATCACCGGCGCAGAGGCAGCAGCATCGTGCGGTGCAGGAGGGAGCTCGAGAACGCGCTTGGCACACCCTCAGCCGCTTGATTTCCTTGATCTCCAATAAAGCTCCTTTATGATATATATATATATATATATATATATATATATATATATATATATATATATATATATATATATATATATATATATATATATATATATATATATGTATGCCAAGAAGAATGTGAACTCTACGACGACTCTGTAGCGTGGCTGCAAAACGGTTTCACTAACAGCATGCATAGACTGGTTTTGTCTGATACTTTTTGTTAGCTGGCGAACATGCAAGTGCGAAAGGTCACGCGTGAATGTTTAAAAGCTCTGGCCGAGAGATGCTTCTCTCGCTGGCCGATTGGCTGTACTGGCCCTCCCGTTCTCGCTTATTTGTTGCGACGGGCGAGCGCGCTGTGTTCCGAGATCTCCGCTTACGCTTCCGCATGTCTTTACCCAGTTGAAGATGTTGTCAGACTGTCTCTACGTGAAAGGTTGAACGTTAGCTGTCTGAAATGAAATCAGTCAGGACATTCGTAGCAGTATGGTTGCTTCTACTGGTTTTGTTTCTACTTTCTACAAATACCATATTGCAAGGGTGGAGTGATGTTTCCGAATGCGTGTTCTGTAATTCAGTGGGTGCTGATGTGCGAGACATAGTTAGGAAATGTTACTT